>JAGDQP010005481.1:48985-78033 GCA_022664845.1 Lepisma saccharinum | reverse complement strand
AAACGATAGCCGAACCCTATTCAGGTTTCTCCAGTTTTATTTTCTGTCACACCAGGCAAATGCCGAGTTGGTACCTTCAAACTACGACCTCGTTAACTTCCATCCATCAGGCTTTCTCTTCGCTTATATCATTCTAAGCCAAAGATGTCTATACGGTATAAATAATTTCAAAATTATATCAGTAACTGATTTTTCTATAAAACTGGAAGTTGAGTGTGAAGTTTATTCATTACATTTAAGTAACGTTTGTTCATGCCGTAATATTGGAAAAGGGAGAACGTTGGTAGCACGTCTGCAATAGTGTAACTTCTTGTGACTGAATCAATCTCAGTAAAGTGACCTACCATTGGGCAAAAGCACACACAGCATCCTCCGAATTCTAACCCAATGAAACCATCTGAGCTATCATCACTCGGTTTCTACAAAACTAAGAAAGTGAGGTTGTTTCATTAAATTATCCAAATCGGACAAGCAATTTTAATTTAACAGGAAGCTAATATATTAAGCTTCGTCATTAATTTCAACGATGTTGGCTTTTGAGAAAACTGCAGCGTAGGATATACAAGAGTTCACAATTAGACAAAATCTACAAGAACACTGTCGTTTCTATTTTCAATGTACTGAATATGAGTAGCTCAATGGAGTAATGATAACCATCTGGATATCATGAATAAGCATAGGAGGAAATACACTATTTTGTTTTGGTTTTGTCTCTTAGTGTTTCTCTGCAGCTTTCTGTGTGTGGTTGTTCTCTATTTATTGGATCATGTTAGTGAGTATACACATCAATGTATTGATACTTCCATATATTGAGAAAGATAAGTAAGAAAAATTACTGGTACCCTATTAAAGCAAATTAAACAGTACTAGCAAAGCAAAACAAACCTAAATCAAGCAATAACTCGGAAATAAAATTGAACAGACCTACTAAAGGATGTTTTCCATTATTGTGACAACCGAAACAAACAAAACTAAGAAAATAAAAAATAATTGAAAGGAATGTTTCAATATAATTAAAATTGATAATAAAAAGAAATACGTTTCCCCCCAAGAAAATATAATAAATATTTTAGAAAAGTAACGTTTCTCATTCAAAGATTGGATTCTTTTACCATGATATCTTTAGAAAATTCTCGTTGTTATGTCGATTCTGTTTTTTTTTCGTGTGTGTGCTGGGGATAATACTCTGCTTTGCTGGAAATAAGAAAGTCGAGGTGTTTCCTCTCTCTCTTTTGTAAAGTATAGTATATTGTGGGTATACTAAAAAACGTTATCGGTATTATAATTATTTCTTTGCCCTTGGCTAACTGAGCTTGAGATCTTTACTATGATGATCAGGGTTATAGGTTCCTTTCAAAACGTAATAGAAGACAGTTGAAGTGCCTGCTTTAAGAACCTGGGCTTAATACACATCAGGTGAGGCTAGACCCAACTTGTAAAACAAACTTGGCCTAGGGTAGCGAAAGCCACTCTAGCAAATCTGTTGAGACTGCTAATAAAGAAAACTTGGTACTATTGCGCAACGAAATTTATTTCATTTGAACAGTTTAAAATAGTATGTTCAAATGTATATCTTCGTTTAACCACAATCTTTTACATTTACTTTCAAAGTTAGCACCTTAATGATTCAATTATTATCAAACAAATCATGAATCATTTTTGGCCATAAACAATTTGGTTCGAGCTTAGCTAAACATACAGATTATATAATTTTTATCTTACATTCGTCTCCATTCATGAATTTATATTATAATCTCATTTTCTCGGTGTACCAAGAACACCAGCTTTGATTGACCTCTGTCGAGCATCTTTACACATAAATTCCTATCCAATCAAACAAAAGACTCTAGAAAAAAGAGGAAAATTGAATTTTGAGCATCAGCATAATAAATACAATTTAGTTCATTTCAACATCGGACGCTGCAATGGATTGTCCCCACATACAGGTTTTGTATCAATCAACGTATATCTTGGTTATATACATTACATATTACAATTCACAACATAGATAGACCTATATCAATTATTTGTGTTTTTCCTTGGAGCCCACATAGTGCCCTTAGTTGTATTTAACAGTTTCAGCTCTCTCGCAAAGGTACTTAAAATCATAACACATTTTAGTTCGCATTTGCTTTTATGTATTTCAATTTTATGTATAGAATCTGCATTTCGTTTTAGGATGCTGTTTCGATACTCCCCCATGTTCATAACTTTAAATCTAACCTAGCGTAGCGTTTTACATACTAAACCTTCGTTTAATTCGGTTTCACTTCAGATAGATTACAAGGCTGCGTTTTGTGTACGCTCCCGTGCCTAAGTTCATATAGTTCATTGTACCGAACAGTACAAGGCGAATATGGAATGTTAGGTTACAATATCACTCTCTCTCCTTTTTCTTCTTCCCGTCTGTATCTCACCCCTCTCTTAGAACGGTAAGATCATCTTCTATGATTTCCTCAACGTACCTTAACTTTATAGCATTTCTTTTTTATATTTTACTTTCCCCCACTACGTAATCCACCTAGTCCCTCTTCTATCTCTTTTTTTCTGTATCAGTCTGTACATTCGCTCTAAAAGCAGAAACTTCCTTTACTTTTAAAGTAAAAATCGAAGAAAAAGGTAAATTGGGAAAAACTTTCTACTAAAAATAGAGGGATTTCAATCTATGGCTGAACTTTTTATCAAAATGTCAATTATTCTTCCTTAGTCCGTAGATGTCTCCCACTATTTTTATGTAAATATGAAGTACAAAAGTTTTAGCTCTAAATATAATACAAAATACTTCAGGTAATAGATAAAATTTATTAATTTTCCTTTTCAATCTTTACAGGAGTGAACTATACTAATCATTAAACTCTCTTATGAAACAACAACACAATATTTTAAAGAAAAAGAATAACGTTTTTTCTATGACATACAAAGTTTAAAAGTAAGCATAGAATAATCTGAAGATTAATTGTTTACAGTATTGAACTCTATTAAGTTTATCTTGATAATATATTCTACAGAAGTGTTCAGTTTATTAGAATCTATATTGAGTTTTCATGCACTTTCTTGTTTGTACAAAATGGCGTCGGCATATATTTTAAATTAATTCTAGTTACTGTTATTCAATTGCTTGCTCATTTTATCACTTGCCACGTATGCTTTTTTTAATATCGCCTGACGCATCCCACCTATTTCCAAGCGTAGTTTTTGATTCACACTCCTCATATAGTAAACAGTGATTCCGTTAGACCCTGCCCTGTGAGGGTGTAACCCTCCAAATTCTCGAGATCAAACAGAAGTTACGGTAAAACATCGACAGAAAACTGCAGAAAAAGCGACAGTGAAAAACTCCACTTACTCCCAATTTTGACTTTAAACCCCCAAAACTGAAAATCCTGGCGGAATTACTGTACGTAATTCACAGGCATCTCTACGCTGTAAACATGATGTAGCTAAAAACAAGTAACACTTATATCTGATATAAAAAATAAGGGGATTTTAATTGTCAACTTTTTGTGAAATTTTATTTACAGCAGATGCAAATGTCTAATGTATCTTGGCTTTACTTCAGCAATCATTAAAAAGATCGTCAATAGAAATGTTCTTAACCTCTTTCCGCTCCACAACCAAATCGTAAACGAGGCGAGTCAATCATCTTTAAATGATGATCGAAATTAATTTTTCAGTCTTCTTAAAACAGAGAAAAGTATTCGTTAGAGGCAGTGGTGATCGGCAGTGACAAAATTTTCCAATTACAAAATAAGAATAAATAGCCGATGAAAGCAACCTTCTATACTGTTAACATATCATATTGAGCTCAGTGACTTGAGATGGACACCACTAAAGAATCCGGATTTAAGTCAGGCTAGAAGCAGAAATGTCACCTCTAGTGATATTGAGGCAGGTTAGTAAAAGTAAGAGATTCAGTAAATAAAGTATAATCGAAATAAGAAAACACAGCTTCGAATTCTGGGTAACAAAAACTCCATAAGAACTCAACCAATTAACTCACAACATTATGCGTGATGTCACAGACAAAGTAAATATTATGCTGGGAAAATTCTTATAATTATGTTACCACACAAATTAAACAAATATTGGATTTCCAAATCGAAATATGTAAATAATCTACAATGAACCCACAACACTGGAGAAACCAGAGCTAAGACAATAGCACTGTACTTCCTCTGAACAAAACAGAATTCTCAGTTCTTAGGGAGAGGGAAGACAAACCCGATGAACAAAAATTTAAAATTTAAGGGCCTCCCTTAAGACCACCACATCTTTACAGAAAATCAGAACTTGTTAGACAAAAGAAATTCTACCTCCAAAACACGCAACACCCCAAATTGGCCCACCTTCAGAATGTTCTAAAACCTAAAACAAAAATTAGAAGTAGGTAGAAATATAAGATTGGATAGAGTTAAAGTTGACCCGAAAGAACCAACTTAGGCAGTACACTGCCAATATTGATAAAAATGACTACTTGCTATATTTAGCACAAACAAGTTATAATAATCCAAACGGAAAGAATAGCTTTTATAAAAATATAAACAAGACTTCTCGATATAGGACTTAGATGACGCAAGTTTTCCTGTCCTCTCGTAATTCTACAAACCATACTCAGCCATATCCCGAGCCAAACGACTCAGAAATGCAGAGGAAATAAAAAAGAGGCCTACTAACTCTCATATTATAATTCTCAAAAGCACATTCTCAAAACGCACACTGCTGTGCTTCACACTGTTTCTTACTACACGCAATCAAAAGTAACAAGTGCGTAGAAAATTAAGAACACACCGAGACAAACCCAAAGTAAAAGTAAAATTGCAAAATCTAGATATTCTCAAGAGAACAGACTCAATAATTTTAAGAATTCTAATTTGTTTGCTTATAATGTACAGTTCCTCTTGTATTAATAATTAACATTCTTAAAGATATTCAATTTCTTTTTCACTTTTCTTTTCATCATCATCATCATAGTCAATCGTTTCCTATCCACTGTTGGATAAAGACCTCCCCCTTTTCTTTCCACATATCACTGTCTGGTGCTCTATCCCCATCCACGAAGCTCCTGAAAAACGCTTGATTTCATTTATCCATCTAGCATTTGGACGTCATCCCGGTCTTTTCTTTTCTCTAGGAATACAATGTAGTATATTTGTCGTCCACCACCTTACGTCTGTTCATCTAGCTATGTGACCGGCCCATCTCCGTTTCATCTTCTTCGCAGTCTTTATTTTACCATTTTAATAAAACTAGTTGTTTTCTCGCTGCGCGGGTAGACAAGAAATTTTGCGGCATACTAGTGAAGCAGTGAATAATATCCTTTGAGAATCACTACCATGATAAGTCGAGTTAATCTTGAACAGGCACCGCACAGGGTTTATCGGCTGTCCTATTGTAGCTCCATGCAAACGTAGTGCAGAATTATTCGTGAGCATGAAAGGGAAAGAGTATATAGATATAAACTTCTTTACAGAAGACGAAAATAAATGCCCGACCTAAAAACTCACTATAAGTAAAAATAAAATTTCTTCTTAAAATTGTTCTCTCATTTTCGATTTTTCGTGAGATCGATGCCAAATTAATTACTATAACAGACAATTAAACCCACATTGCTTAGGGCGTTAGAAGCAGTTGTTATAAATTGTGTTCCGAACTCCTACAAAATCCGAAATTGTGTTTTTACGTCGGTTTGACTTGCATTTTCTGCACGGAGAAAAAAGTCACTGAACGCTCAGTTGGAGGCAGTGAAATGAACTTTCCAGATGAACCTGCCGAACGTACGGCTATGACAACTGAACATATTTAGTTAAAAATATTTAGTGAACAGAAACACTATGTTCAGTAAGCAGTGTACCAGACGGTATAGTGCCTGTTACTGGACGCATATAGTAAAACATTATTGACTAGCGAAAAAAGAGAGGTCTAGAGTGGGGTTCGCACTCACGACTTTCAGATTTGCTTGTTCCCCATGTTGTCCAACACTCTACCCCTGTTTCAGCGTTTCTTCTGTTGAACGTAGGACATTTTACTAGTCCTTTTATAGTACGAAAACAGTTTCTGGAGTAAAGACATTTATGTAGACTAATTATTCGAAACGTGGAAATTTTATTAATTGATCCTGTGTTAGAATAATGCTATGAAGAAGACTGGTTCGTGATTTCACAGAAGTGAGACACCTCAAGAGTACCATAATGGTATTTACTTTACTGTTCGGGTCAACGACATTTCTCGAACAAAATGGCCGCCAATTTCCAAGACATTCGGTGAATATACTTTCCACTGGTTGTAAGACTGCAGCAATTATAACCGCCAAATTACGTTCTTCTCATTACGCATTTAGTGCCTGTTACTGCAATGCTTAGTAACACTTTGCACAATGCAATAGTAACTGACGTCAGACATGTTTTGTTGGAGTTCAATCAAACATCGTTCAGTTCTTTTTACTATATTGTTCAGTATCTGCTGCTCTGTGTTTAGTTGCTTAAAGTATAACCCTTTTAACAATTTGTGTTTCGCTGCATGTACCATACAATTTGGCTCTTGTACAGATGTGTTGTTGATGGTAGCAGAAAATCATTAACTGGACCGGTTTAGTTAAATTTATGGATCGATTTTTCTCCGTATGAGAAGTTTTGTTTTTGCGTTTTTGTGCATTTATATTCTCTAGCCCAGGAGGGAACAATTGCCTCCATTGCCCTCATTAGATGACGCCTTTGCTGTGTATGCTTACTGGAGGACAGTTTGCGTTTTCACGCACTCCTTCGAACCCTGTTTGACTGATTTGTTTGCTTCTCTCTCAACCCAACACAAATTATTCGTACATATTTTTACATGCAACCGATCTACAAGGAATTATTCTTTGTCTCAATTTCACCTTTACGCGGGGAAGGTCTCTGGCGTTTCACATGATGTCGAAAGTTCAGAATTTTACAAAAAAAATATAAATGTACAAACAAACACGTTAAAATCATTTTAAAATGATCGACTTCGTGCAATTGTATAATACTATGAACTATGAATATCTTATATTCATATAACTGTAAAGAACAGCGAGTTACACTTCTAAATCATTGGCACAAACGCACAATAGCTTTCTAAGCATGATCTTCAGAATACCTCTCCAATGCTTCCACCCGAGGTTCAAGAGCGATTCAAGTACTCTAGTGTATTGCATACAAGCGCAGGATAAAATATCTGTAGTTTGACATTGATATTAAATGTTATAGGACTTCGTAATTAAATGCAAAAGAGAACGTTTTGATGTTTTCTGGTGTGAGTAATAATTTGAACACATCTGTAATTGATCAATTGGATTCTTATTGACGTCTTAAATGAACTGATAATTGGGACCTAAAGTTTGTGGGAAAGTGGGTTCCGAATGACTAGGTTACAAGGACCTAAGCGAGATATGAACCCGTAATTATCCGCATAGAAAGCAAGCATGCTCTAATGTTTTGACCAACAGAGGTCCGTGAGTTTCTGATTATCATTTCCATTTATAATAAATACTTTTCGCAATACTAATCATTAAGTCATGTAAACGGAAATGAAAAATATTAACTTTAATTATGTAGGTGTGACACTAACCTTCCAATTTATCAGTCTTCTGCTTTTCTGCAAGTTTAGAACAGGATCGACTGTTAAAATCTACTCTGGAGCGACGATTATAAGAACATGAGGTGGTACGTAATCGTGACGAAGAATGGTGAGGGGCATTGAAGTCAATATCTCCTAGAGTCAGTTACGGTTTAAGTCTTACGCAGCAGTAATTGTAATATATTCCAGTGAAGAAATATGGTTGTTTATAATAAAGTGATTTAAACAATAACTATTTCTTAAAGTCTTCATTACAGAAAAGTAACAATTCGGAAGTTACTTGGTGTCACCTTTTAGTACCAAGTGGACTATTATTATTACTTAGAATTTAGCTATTTAAACAGCTATATTGCAACATTGACAAAGTATTTCTAAATCATCACTGAAAACGTATAGTTAAGGATCTGCACCTGAATAGTGGTTATCAATACAGGGGCCTAAGATTGAAATTATTGTTTGGTATATCTTAGAAGTTATTTTTAAAACTGACTTAGTTCATTCCCTTGATGCTCACAACTGTTTCTCTTATCTTGATGCTGTTTTGTGGCTCAACTTATATTCATGTGTGGGCCATTCCATAACAAATATCGAATGGTTGTATTAGAAAATTTTTATTTTTCCTATGTGGGTTCCTACATGTCTGAAGTAAAACCGTCGTGAAGCTTTTTAAAGTGCACTTTGCATATGTGGCATCACCTTTGTTCGAAATGAATTCCTTTATTCCAAAAATTTGGCTGAAAATGAGTAACGAATTATATAAAATTGGATTTTTAAGCCAATTTTTGGGAGTGAAGGAGTTGAATATAGAGCTGCAAATTCTTGTGATATATAGAGCTACCAACGGAGTGTATGCATGTGAATATCATGGCTCTAAGCCACACCTTTTGTTTTCTACGAGTGTTCAAATACGAAACTTTGCTAAAAACGCCGGATGTTGGGCTTAAATATCCAAGATAGGCCCTCAATAACAATTTAAATTTGGTGGCAAAGAAGCTTTGTATGTGCGCAACTCACAGCAAAAATTCCAACTTTTCTTTCCAAGTCATTTAGTCAGTGCAAGTGTATTTTCTCTGTCAAATAATGGAACTGCAAATATGGAATCTCCAGGCTCCCTCTTACAGTTTGAGTAACTCTGGTGTAAGTGAGTGCATATAACTTACACCAAGTAGCAAGTGACAGAAAAAATTGAGCACATAGTTACCAATTTCTAAACATTCTGACTACATTCAGTTGAACTTATTTCATACAATTTTCATCCTATATCCTTAAATGAAAGTACAACGATACTAAATAAATATGATAATATTTGGAGGAAGGGCAAGAAACAAACGCAAAATTTTAAGAAACTTCGGCTATGAATGTGTATCAAAATCAAAGAAGAAACACAATGCTATTTCTCCTACAGACGATTGCAGCCACCTCAAACGTATTTTCAAAAAAGCAACAGAAAAACTAAAGAGAATAACTCTTCTGCAACTGCTAGAAACCAGGTAATTTTGATCTTCGAAACTGAAGAGTACAGGGAAAGAATGGGGAATGTCCAAGAAAGGTGATTTCTCGTAAAACGCATTTCAGTCTAACTCTTCCATTTACTCCCATATATTTGATATTCTAAAAACAGCTATAACGTATGGTTATTTGTGCTTTTGGATTGATACTTAGTAGTCCAGTAGAAATAGGGAAATATCGTGTGATACCCAGATCAAATTGGAACAAAGCAAATTCCTACATGAAGCAAACTAGTATCCATTCTCATATAACATACTCACAATCCGACAAAATCCGTTTAGGGGAACTTTCCGAAAATACCAATCAAATATGTCCCTCGAATAGTTCCCAAAATTTATGCAGGTACCACTAGACCATTATAGTCCCACGTACACCCCGCTCTTTGGGGACTAATTTATTTTTATTTCCTATAGTGTAAATAAAATTTAAGGGAATGTTTCGGGAAATATAACGGTTTCTACACCAAAATGGCGGCCATTTTTGGTAAAAATTGGTAAGATATTTTTTTTCTATTTTTTAACAAAACAACCCTTGTGTTGTTAGAAAAATGTTTAAAATTCACTCCTTCCTCAAACCAGGAACTGAATTACTTACCTTGGCCCATAAAAATGGTAATTATATGATAACCGCCCCACTAAATTGGGTGTCTGAAGGCCCGAAAATGGGATAACTGAAACGTGAAGGTTTATAAAGTAGATCATATGGGGGTATCAAATGAAAAGCTTTTTTTTTCGACTGAACATGAATTATTTTTTTCAGAAAGGAGTTTTAGGGATTCCAAATTTGTAGCAAAATGAAACTGTTTAGAAACGAAAATCACTTTTGATCGAGAAGTGATCAAAGGTCTAATATATAATGATTGGTATCCTCAGAAAAGAGAAAAGACTCCTGGCCCTGAATCCCTTATTCGATTTATTTCAAGTAGCTGCAAAGCAGGATACAGGAATACGTGTTGGTGGAGAAAAGACGGAATCAACTGCTCACCGATATACAACTCCCATCGGACAGTCGTGTACAAAATAAAGAAAATGTGTATCAAGTCATTAACGATACTGACACTGAAGACGGGAACACTCAATTAGTAACTGAGCGTTCAGATGAATTGTCAGCAAATGATATTTCAGAAATTGAACAGGATGCGCATGTTATAGTGAGCGTGGAAGCTGAAGAGATTGTAAGTGACGAACATTCTAAATACTTGCGTTACTATGTTTTCATGTAATTTAAGTTTTTCATGATTATAACATTTTTGTTTTACAAAGTAATAAAATTTATTGCGCTGAGTATTTGTATGTGTTTTTGAAACAACCTACCTAAATATTCAAGAGTTATTTGAAAACTTGGAAACTATTGGACTAAAGAAAGCCATTCTTCACTCAAAATGACTAATTACGTCATAAAAGTCATTTCTTTAGAGATATTGTGTGACCATAGCTTGGAAATGACCACTTATACCGTAAAATCCAACTGTATCACTTGAAAACTAAACAAGTTCGAAATTTGCGAAGTCTTTTCATTATAACGGCGCGAACAGTGGTACGTTAAAGTCGAAAATTTGGATTTCTAATATTCAAAACACCCAAGAATCATTACTACCCTCCTCTCTCCATAGTACAATGAAATGATTGGGTGTAGTTAAAAGACTGCTTCGGAGCCGTTATTTTGAATATTGCATAAATAAATGTGTTCTCGTGATCAGCAATTGCTTGATTTTGAGTTTGTTGCTCTCTGGAGTGTTATTGTTCGTTTCACATAGGTGATGTTTCTGCTCCAATTTGATCTCAGTTGAATGGTAGTTCTATCGCACTACAGCTGTCAGCTGTCATTACGTTGTACGTGTTAAGACTGCCATCTGAATTTTCTTAAAAGTTGATACCCATCTTCTTTCCCTGCGCTTTGCAACTCTTATCTCTCTGTCAAATTATGAAAACTGTGCCTATGGAAAGATGCTTAAAAACAGCAAGTCTCACACAAAAAGTACATGAAAGAATTTACAACTACCTTTTATCGTAAAGAACTAGAATCCGAGCTGGCATAATTGTAAAAAACTTTTGTGAATAATTTTAGATCACTTTATTACACAGACATATATACTAATGTACTCACCAAGACAAATAAATCAGTTTTACATAATAAATTATCAGTTCATCCACCTAAAGTGACAAGTGTTTTCTGGTACAGTGAGAAGTGAAATGTGCACATTCGTCATCAGATCCAAGAAGTAAACTTGTCCGGCAATCACATGTTAGAAACAAATCCTGTGATTTATTTTGGAGCTTATGCAGTATATCTGTGTAGGTTTGATTACTACAACAACTGATACAATTACTGCAGAAGGAGTTGCCAGAGATTGAGGTGAAAAATATCTCCATAGACATCATGTTCTTAACGCTTTCCCAAGAGAAAGATGATGTGCAACAAACTACCAACATTGACTATTCTTAGTACCGTATCCATTAGAAAAGAAAAGAAACTAATATTTCGGATACAATCGCCTTGTCGTATTTCCACTTCTTAGAAATAAATTCCTAGACATAAACACACACCTTGTTTACATAAAACAGAATACTAGATATATAAATCATTGTATGAAGCAGACACCCAGAATTAGTATGACTACGATCCAGAAGCCAATGGATACAAGTGACATTGACGAATAGAAAAAGTTGGAGGTAATCTTTCATATATAATCCAAATCATATGTGACGCACAATTGCCATATTTTGAACATGGACACCCCAAAGGTCCAAGGTGTCTATGTCAATTTTGTATCACATATATTTTGGGTTATTTATAAAAGATTACCCCGAACCGTTTTTGTTCGTCAGCATCACTTGTTTCGCTTGGCTTTTGGACTCTCCATATATAACGAATTTTGTTTCAAGAATAGAAATTATGAGTAAGGATTGAGGAAAACAAGGTAAACATGGAATTAGGATATTTAACAAGTCACAAAAACAAATTTTATTTCTATCTTTCGTTAAGTATGAACGATACAGAATTATAAATAACTTGTAGACTTAAATGGAATGATAATAATTTTTATTATTACTCCCCCAAAAACACACTTATACATTATTGTGATTGATTTCTTCCTTTTCATCAATAACAATAATATAGCACTATTACAAAATTCTCATTTTTTGTAGAAAAAACGTTTCCATGGTGATTGTTATAGTGCAGACAATTGCACGGTTATTAAACACTCTTCACTTTGAAGTTGACAAAAAATAATTATATACTTTATCTTTATTTGTGTCCCTCTAAAAACACTCAGGCACCGTATCGCATATTTTCCCCCACCTGTAAGAAGATACACTGCTTTTTGACAAGAAGTAACAATACAACGTGCTATGAGATCTCAAATTATAACTTCAATTTTATTTAAAAGATTTTCAAATTTTACAAATATCTTTGGGTTTACTTACAGACACTCGTTACTTATAGACAGGCTTGAAAACTGTCTGAAAGACCTTCAAAATATATTCATTCAGCTTCTAACGTAGCCAAATTTTCTTCTAGGTAACTGAATAAATGGGAGACTCTAATAAAATATTTTTGTTAAGTTTAAGAACAGTGTTTCGTGTTCTTTGGCAGTGAACTCGTCTTAGAAGAGAAAAAACGATTATTTTTATGTTTGCTTTTCGTACTATATAAGGTGATATCATATAACTGGATATCTACAGTGTGTTTTTCCATACATGTCTTCTGGTGGTATTATATCCTCTAAAGGCCGTATTTCCGCTCTGTGCCATTCTTCTCTTACCTGTTAATTAAAAGAAAATAAAGATAAGTAAATCCCATGTTACAAAAGGAAATTAATTATACATATCAATGGTATTCATAACTGCTTGATTATCTATTTATATTATTTCATTAAAATATAGGTCTCAATGGGAGCTTCAACCTGCGATAGTTGCAAGTATAGGGGGAATTATATATTTTAGCAAGTAGTTTTTTTCTGGAAAATGTAATAGAGGTTTAGTAACCGGGCCATTTCGGGATACCATTCCAAAATTATACTGATGAATCTCAGGACAAGAAGGGATAAACCTTAATGCGGGTGACCAGAAGCAAAACTCCAGAGGGCTTCTCCAGTGCCGGTGCGAAATCCACGAGGTTTATGGCTCTATCACATGTGTCAAGTAGTAATAGCTTTTAACAAGAGTTCTATATCTATTTCCTACATTCCAATTCGCCAATGTTTTAGTCTTTCCGTTTTCGTTACAAGAGTACGTTTCATGTATCAAATTGCATCCTGTTATTTCCCTAATTAATATAAATCTTTGACGTATCCCTGAATTCACGCTTCAACATTATGCCATGTTCATGTAGTTATTTCTCTAATACTAAACTGGAATTTAACAACGAACGTATGTGTATTAATGTTTTATCGAACTCCTTTCGTATAATACTGCAACGACATGATGTAAACTAATGATTAAATATGGATAAACGACTAGGAAGCTACAAAATCATGCTCTCTAATATATAATTCCTGTGAATGTAATGACATCCCTGCAATACTGGTAATGTTATAAGTACATTTTGCTATCCAACGAACCATTGTCTATTTCACCACAAACAGCTCGACTGAGTAACGTCATCCATATGACGAGCTTAGAACAGACTGTCTGTTTACACAGTCTTTCTTCAGCAATACAAGATAATTACCAGTTTCGTACTTTATTATATGTTGGTATCCTATTAATAATTTCTGATTGGATATAATAAAGTGCATAACTTGATGGGATAAAATATCAGGATATAAAAGAACCGAATAATGTTCGAGAAAATGTTGAAAGATATTACATTTTACACAATTGTTCAATACGTAACGAATCAAAACGATAAAAAGGCAAAAGTATTTTGAATCAATACAATACCGAACACCAGTGAAATACAAGATTTTAAAAATACATTTGAAACATCTTGATATTATATAATAAATTCTGCTGTGGGATATTAACCACATCCTATCACAACTGTAATGTTACTGAGGAAATTTACAAATTGATTAACACGTGCATCGAAAACCAGCAACACAATACTTACGTTCTTTGTTACTATAAAATGTGGTCAATAATATAGAATACAAGCTAATGGATATTAGAAACAGATGAGGGAACGCCACGCAACAAGTTCAAAAATGACATAAAATTTCAAGGACAAGGAAATGAGAGCTGTTCCGTAGCCAGACAATAGATTGGAAACAAACCACACTGAAACTTTCTTAAGTTTCATGAAGGAAATACTCAATAATAATAATATTAAAGTCAAACATCAGCTGACGGACGAAATCAAATGGGTTAACAATAATAACTTGCAGCAAACGTGTACTAAACTTGTGCGTAGCATTCCAGAAATGCAGAAGCATTTTATAAAGAATGAAGGGTTCCGTACGAAATATTAATCTTTGTCAGATGTAATTTTCTTAAAATCTTTTCATCTAATTTTATGTTTGCCATGTAGAAATAAACAGTATGTAGTAATTGTATGTTTGTATCGTGCATAAATTGAATACTCATTTTGAAACGCTTAAATGACGTGCATTAAAATGAGCAACAAATTCCATAACAGTAACAAAAATTAGGTACAAACGTATTTCCGGTGTTATATTGCATGTGCCGTGAAGCGTAAGGAAAACGAATGTTGAGTCTAATAATTTGAGTACATATGTATTTTATTTTAGAAACATATTTCTCGGTAGCAAGATAGATAGGAAAATACTGGTGAATCTATAGGAATCTGCCAGTCATTTGGCAGAACAACAAGAAGTGGTGCTACTGGATGGTTCCTATTCTGACCACCTCAAGAATCGCTAAAAAAAATGCACTTCCTTAATGGTTTTAGATACAGTATATTGTGGTTACTTAAATTGAGCAAAAAGTGGTGTCATTTTAGTAGGGCCTTTCTTAGCTACTCCCTCATTTGAATGACATAACTTCTCGAAGAACAGATTACACAAACCTTCTTCAGTATGTTATAGATTATGGGAGATTTCTAACAATTATATCATGGCTTTTTAGAAATCATTTTATACATAAGACTAACTTGAACTAGACAAACAATGGAGTATAAGACTTGAAATTTACCATTTTTAATTTCAACATTGCAATATATGAAGAAATGCCATAAAGGAAGATAAGATTCCAAAAATATTATTCTCTTTAACGTCACTGAAAGACACTATCTTCAAGAGCTCTATTTATTTAATGGAAATATTCCCTTATTTTAGATAGATCTACAGTAAATGAACAACTTGGCTATCTCAGTTTAATTTGACCAATATTTAGAATTTTATCATTTTTAATCTCACCTATTCTAACTATAAGGGTACCACAGCACCGGTCAAAATATTAAAACACACGTCCGGCAACAGATCTAGGTTCGAGTCCCGATCATGGCAGCGACCAACGTCTCTGTACCCTGTTTAACATTTACAATATCCACTATCTCTGTGTACAGAAAATAGATAACATGAAATCCAAAATTAGTAATAATTGTTTTCGTTTAGATAAAACAAAAAATCCTGAGCCATATTTTGTGAGACATTATACAAAGCGTAACTTAGTCAAATTGTGTAAAAGCAAATTCAATCGACAGATCGACTGTCTACGTTCATGCTACATAACTGCCTGACACGGTATTGCGTTTCAACTGGTAATTATGCATGTTAAAATGGAAGACCATGCCTCGATCTTTTGTGCTCAATATCGTTAAGAATTTTATTCTAGAGTATTAGACGCTTAATATATCTGAGTCTGGCGCCGTTACTGAACAATTTGTTATTTGGTAGGTAGAGCAGGTAAAGCAATTAAATGACCGGTGTTTGTCTTTTTTCTCTTCACCTTTTATTAAAAAATACAAGTCAAAAGTTAATAAATGGGTCTCCCGTACAAAACTATGCATACTTATTGTTGAGCTACATTTGAATCTCATTTCCTTTCTCTTAAACATTTCCTTGCGTTTCTGTTGAGCTTGCCCAGGTATGGAGTATTACCGGGCTGAGGAAGAAGGCCTTCAGTTTCGTAGCAGGTAGGGACCATTATGATATTGGAAAGTGCCATCATGTAGTTGATATCGACTTGCGGAATTTTGCCTATCTCATAGCAGGGTCGGCCAAGGAAAGGTTGGCCTACCTCGTAGCAGGTTCGACCAAGGAAAGAACGGCCTATCCCATAGCGGATGTGACCAAGATATGGGGAGAGGAGAGTGGACGTGACTATTTCTGGAGACAGAATAGTGGCTTCTTGGAGCAGCTCGACGCCTTTTATTCTGTTCTGTTTCGCTGACTCTGCAGTTTCAGACGTCGTCTGCATCCTCGGTCATCTTCGGTTGCTTTCGTCGGCTTCCTCCGTCTTCCACTATTACTATTTGTTTACTAGTAGAAGTACATGTTCTTGCACATACTACGTACTCTGTCTTCTACTATTTATTTACAAACAAAAGCATGTGCTTTACGCACACTACGATAGCATAATCAACCACACTTTACACCCCCACGCGATTGTAAAAATTGCTGATCAGGCAATGTTTTCACTAACACACTGCACACTAAAATTATTAGCACTTATAAAATGTGGTTCCCACCACCACACTATAAAATAGAAGATTGGGTTTCTGTTGAACATTATTGTGTTAAATTCGCCTTATATTGTATTTTCTTTCACTTCATTTTCGAAAAGACTTACGTGTAAGCAGGATTTTGAATCGCAATGCAGTCATTTCCCTCAAACGTGAAGTAACGGTGATTTTGTTGTTGACAGACACTAATTATACAATGTAATGGTATGTAGTAGTAGGTAATGGTCCTCTTACTCTATAGTCAGAGTTCCTGAAACACCATCGGGTATACATGTTGTTATTTATGACTGTCATGTCCACTATGTGAATTGTTTCCACTTGAGTTCGTAGGGTCTGTTCCTTTTTTCGTAACACCCTATTGTAAATGAAACTAAAACTTGTGAAAACAATCCATTTCTTTTGTGAATACATTTGTACTTGGGCTTCACAAATGAGGAACATTTCCAAAATTTTGTGTTCCAATTTCTTTGCCTTAAAATGGCGGGAAAAATATTCATTTATGGAAATAGTAACTCCTTGATATTTACTACACTGTTTAAGTTGATTAGTATAATTACACGACTGTCAAGTTCGCTTTGCAAGGTACTTGAACTATGGTTATTGGCTTCATTGCAAAATTCTTACTTTCTAGCGCATTCTTCGTATGAAGGTCGCTTGATGCTGCAAAGTCGAGGAAATTCCTCTCTTCTGCGCTCATGCTGACGATGCGGAAGGAAATTTTTCTGACACTCACTCTCTCACTTAAAGCGTTATTATCATGTCTATAAAATGTTTTTAATTTTCTTTTGTTTTCTATCTGGGTCATTATTAATGCATCCAGAATTTTGTCAAGCGTGGAAGAGGTCGTCGTCCTCTTCGCCTACTAGAATTATAGCAAAGTTGTGGCATGTTTTTCCAGAGCACGGAGTACACAAAGCTGAGCACTTAAACCGAGCTCTCCGGCAAGTGCAAGCTCCCGTGTATCCCTTCTTGTACTTACATGAGAGCAATTTGAAAAGTAAGTATTGTTGGGGCTTAGTCGCATAATGTTCTTATTGGTATTAAACCAAGAGAGTCAACCCCACTCTGTGGTGTCCTTTTCCACCCAAACCACTTTTATTCTTGGCGATATGTGCTATACGAATCGAAGGAAGCAGCCTCTTTGGCTGGGGACAAACGTACCAGGTTCACATTCGCGCCCGGGTTCGGTTTTGACAAACAGGTGGAACAGGAGGCCGCGTAAGGTGTCGATGGATACGTCCCCTTCAAACAGAGCGACCAGGCACTACTCCCGGGCTTCGGATATAGCCTGGTGACTGATATTTGGGAGGTGAAACACGGTGGCCAGGTCCACCAGGTTCCGTTATTTTTTAAAAACATTTCACAATTTTGTTTTTCCTTTCCCGAAAAGGGCAAAGGTGGTGTCCCATCCGCTGAGTGCGTGAAGGAAGAGTTCGAATCCGGGGGACAATTCCAATTTTCCTCTACTGAAAGTAGTGATGGAAAACAGAGTGAAACTTGACTTACCTCTGCAACTTTTCTGGAAGTAAGCATTTCGGATGGTCGATTCTGAGCCGCAGAGGAGAATGAGTAGGTCCACCACGATCACGTTCTCGTAGGTTGTGCTTTTGTCGAGGGCGGTTCTTATAATGCCACAGTGTGCATTTTCTGTCGGTTTCTTAGTTTCAGTGCCCTCGACCCCAAATGCAGAGCACAAATGGTGAATGAGGCGTCGTATATTGCAGTGGTTTGTTAATACTTTCTTCTGGGGCACTTCGATGATAGTTGAGGAGCCAAACACGATCTTCTTGCAAGAAAGGGCAGCGTAGTGACGCAATTATTCTGCGGTTTTAGTACTCCTGAAGGAACCATCATCTGAGTATCCATCAAACACCAGTGACACGTTCCTGCCCAAGTGGTTTAATATATAGGCAATGCAGCTAGCAACTACTGCGCTGATCGAATCGTTTCGGAGTCAGGTAACCTTGTGGACAAGGTATCCCCCATTCACTACCATAAACGTACTGATTCCAAGATATATGTTTTGGGAGATTGGAGTGAAAGTGGTGCTGAAAATAGATTTTGCCCCCTTATGTATTAGATAAAGGGCCAGTTCAAATTTGAAATTAGCTCATTTCTTAAAATATGGAACTAGGCTAATCACCCTTGCAAGGTTTAATTTTTCAAAAATTAGATTGTCTACTTTTAAGTATTGTAAGAGAACCATTTGGTCTATAGACTCCGTTTTGTGCTTAAGCGAAAGCCAATCAAAATTACTACAAATTCATTCCCATGACTTCTCGTAGGATGAGCAGTTATGTCGATATTCTTCCCGAAACCAAAGCAAAACATACGGTTTTCATTTTTTAGAAGAAATGGCCAATTTTTAAAGCGCCTCGGAAACTATTGACTGTACAGAGCTGCGGTTGGACTTAAATTATTGCAAATTTAATATGCTTTTAAAATGCCAATAAAGACTAATATCGAAAAACGCATAGATTATTAAATATAAGGCAACAACTAAAGAAAGTCCGAAAACTTTGAAGTTTTTCACGTATTACGCAGCGAGCACAGTTTTTTTCGAAGTACTTGGGTTCACACTACCCTAACTGGTCCTAACAACATATTAAAAAAAAAAAAAACAGAAATACATTACGCTTTGCGATTTTACCCCTTTTTATGTACGGTTTGACTGGCCCATATGTAAAGTGAAGAATTCAGTGCTGCAGGTGTAATGACCCCAGTACCCTTCGTACAATTCATCCATTACTCGAATATAAAATAAGGATAAACTTCCGAAAATCAAATATTAAATATGAATGTAATTTTCAAATGTAAAATATAAAAGGGACCTTCCAAAAGACTATACAGAACTGTGTGGAAGAGAATATTAAAGCTTATTATTTTATTATAAGAAATTGATGTGCCAAATAAATACATTTATATTT
The DNA here is from genome assembly GCA_022664845.1 of Lepisma saccharinum. NCBI lineage: Eukaryota > Metazoa > Arthropoda > Insecta > Zygentoma > Lepismatidae > Lepisma > Lepisma saccharinum. The sequence continues at coordinate 58,417 of JAGDQP010005481.1, read as the reverse complement.
TGTCTTTTACTGATCATATGGAAACTAAAAATGTATCCTCTACGAGGAACCAGAAGTGACAGCTGCGTTGCTGCTGCTTCCCTCTTCGGCTTTTTTACGTTAAATTAAAAGGCAGCCAATAAGAAATGGGCTTTTGCTTTCGCCATTTCTCGCTCTTATCTGATGAAACAGACAAGACGGGTATGATGTAAAAGAAAATAGCTCTGCTATCCTGGGTGATGTATGTTTTTTGAGACGACTCAGAACTGTAAAAAAGAAGTAAGTAACTCAAGAATTTTCTGTGAACACCATGATTTTTAATGCAACAATAATTGCGGTATAAATTTTAACAGAAAGCAAATCTAAACAAAGATTACAAATGGAAAGAAATATTAATTTTGTTGAAGTTTCGGGTGAACAAAAAGGTTAAAAATTAAGGTTCTGTGTATTTCTAATTCCTCGTGTAGTAATGGAATAGTAGTGATTTTATTTGAGGGAAAGCAATAATAATAATTATGTAATATGGTGTATTCCTAGCAGTTTCTGTGTTGCATATGGATATATGTAGTTCTTGGCTCTTTTGGGATGTGTAGAAAAGAGTGCATGTAATTGGATTTGGTGGCACTGTAGGCTGGTGGAATCATTAGAATATAGCGGGGAATTTTGATAGAGCGAATTAGTACTTATATCGAAAACTTTTGGTGAATAGATTGATGGGACGTAGAGTAGAAATTAATGGTGTTTCTGGCCCACACGCTTGTATTAATATGATGTAATTAAATTGATTAATATTTAGTTTTCCTCTTAACTGAATTATCTAGACATTAGATTACTCTGTCATTAATGGCAGGATTCTATGGTGTGTAAAGTAGAACCTGTATGTGATTGAGTAGTGGATTAAATGGATAGAATGCAGCAAATAGGGGGATGTGTGGACTTACTGGGAAAAGTAATTACGCAACTTGTTGTGGTAATTCGAGAATGCACGCGGCTAAACAGAGTAGAGTAAAAAGACCAGTGTTTCCCTCCCTGTTTGTGATACTAGTTTTAAGCCAAATTGAGATTTACGAAATGATTGGAAAATAGAATTGGCTGATCATTTTACTGCTCAATCAATGATGGATCTATTTTTTTACCATAACCTTCGATGCATGTCCACTAAAGAGAATTTGATGGGGAATATCGAAAGCGAATATTCTTTCTCATGAATAAATCAAATGTCCCATAGATAATTATTAGTTTAAATAGAATTTTTAAGTGCTTGAGATTACGGTAAAACAAAACGCCCATAGAATGGAAGCTAAGCCTATTTCTCTAATAGCCTCAGGTACTAATTCCTGTGAAAATTTGGAATCTAATGCGATCCTCGTTTAAAAGAAAACGCCTTATAATCAGTTAAATTTATGTGTTCAAAGATGTGTAAATTGAGATGACGTAAGGTGTTTGTGAAATTTCTAGACAGAATTTCCCTGATGTATATATTTTCTTTTCTAATATTTTATTTTAAAATTGTGATGTTAGTGATTTTTTTATTACGTTCACAAAATATTTTTATCTTAGTTAAAATTAATTCCGGACTATTCTTTCCCAGAATTTGAATTTTTCAAACAGTCATTGAAACGAATCTGTAAGTCAGACCATGGGTTTTAGAATATTTATTTTGTAAGGAATAATTCGGCTGTGGATGACAACATTGTGGCAAACGTTGAACAATCCGGCTAAATAACCAAATCGAAAATAATCTCCCACAATCAGATTTGGAGTATATTATTTGTTTTTCCTTACGCAAGTTGTGAAATATAACAGAGGATAAAATATATATTTTAATAAAATGTATATCTTCCACATTTAATCTAAGGTCAATATTAGAAACATAAAATTCTTTGATTCTCTCATAGTATTTACTATCATCGACAGATAACAAATATCCAATAAAATTAGTAGTGGCTATATATGTGTTAAGTTGGAAACACTGTCAAACCAATGGCGTATTTTATTTTCTGATACATCAGTATTTGGTTAACTATTGAATCACCGTTTGATATAATCATTGACAACAGTGTAAATAGACCAAAAGACACAAACATATAAAAGCAGGAACGTTTAAATAAAGGCATCAAGCATTTCCAATTTTCTCATTTTTTAAAATAAAAAAGCACGATTAGTCAACATACAGTTCAGCTCAGTTCGTCTTTCGAGCTATTAATAAAATAAACTTGCACTGTTCAACAACAACAGATTTGAAATATGAATTTTTAAAGCAATCCAACTATATTTTATGGTTATATTCTCATCCATGTAACTTAGCCGAAATCTCAATATTAATAATAAATTAAAACGAGAACATTATAAATTACAAATAAACATTGTACGATTCCCTTACAGTCTATCCAAATGCATAAACCTGTATGAAAAGTGACATCCTGTTATTACAACCCTGATCTTGAGCTAGTATTGAATTGCCGTAGTATGACATGTAACTGAACCTACATTTCATTTTAAAGTCTTGAAGTCAGCGTTGGAAACTGTGAAACAACAAGAAGCATGTGTTGTTATTATTAGTATAAAGCGCATCCGCTGATATATGTTTGTTTCCTTTAGGACCACTGTGGTCCTATTAGTGGCGGAATGATTCTGGATGCAGCTACAACCTAACGTACATTAGAAGGAAATGTGTCACATAACAGTCCAGGCATTTTCTTGATTCACGATGTATAATGTAACGTTATTGGCCGAAAGAGAAAATTACAAGGCCATCCAATACTATTTTGTTTCATTTTCATTTTCTTTTTAGTATTAGAAATAAAAGTAAATATTAAAATGTAGCCGTTTGCGTTAGCTACAGGCTTTAAGACCAGAAGACTTAAGATTTTGGTAAAATAAATCGTGTAGTAAGTAGTAACTGAATTTTCTTGTTACGAAAGTTTCTTCAAATCGCAAAGTTACCTGACAGGGTCATCGGATGCGAAAACAGCTGTCAAGCAGAACTATTTAAGATGTTGAATATATTCGTAGTTTGGAGTAGAAGCTGAACTGAGAGAAAAAAGAAGGTAAATTACTATAAAGAAGGGGCATTTTGGAATGTGTGTGGGGGAGGGCTTGATTAGAGCAGAGAACCCCCCAAACAACGTGTTTTCAGTATCTTATATGAAATGTACCCCTACAGAGTTCTGCAACATTTGCAAATATGACTGTGGAGAAGAGGTCAAATAGACGGAAGGGGGTGAGCAATAAATGAGTATTCAAGAAGTTACAAGAAAGTACAAAATTGCCCGAACCATAACAAAACCATAAGACATGTTGGATTGGCCTCATCCTGAGAAGGGATTGTTTACCCAAAAGAGTTATATTTTCAAATATTGAAGGATCCATTAACATAATAATAATTATACTTAACCTTTCTACTTCCCTAAACACTCTGATGAGATTTCGTCCAGCGAGTTTCTCAAGGTCACTTTCAGTCCATCTACTATACCACAACAGTTCTGCTAGAAGAAACGGATAACGTGATACATCTTCTAGCCCTTGTGGAGTTCTGTAAAATAAGAGGAACAAGGGATAAGTAAAACGTTTTATGTGTAATCATAATTATTCAAAATTCTTGATAATTATTTATACAACCTCTATGACTTAATTATCTCTTATATTACCTTTAACTAAACTTATGATGGTGAATTTTGGAATATTAAACAAGATTTGTTTACTAGTAAAGCTGTAGTTTTTAATCTCTTTTATTGAAATAATATTACATACAGCGCATATTGAATAAAGACCTTTAAGGACTCCTAAAACAAATAAAACAGAGACCGTGACTAAAAGAGATCTAGTCGGCGACGGAGCTGCACCTTCGTTGCTGAACTAACTACTTGTTTGCGTACGCCTCATTCATGAATTTGCAAATCCTCAATGCTAAGTGTGTTGTACAGACCAAAAATATCTTTATACCTAATAGTAAAACATCTCGGAGTGGTCATGAAGTTAGAGCGTTATCTTAATTTGCGTGTGGTCACGGGTTTATTTCCCGTCGGAATGAACGCTTTGAGGTGAACTCAAACCCCCTATCACATTGAGTACCAGTGTGAATTCCTGGGAACCTTAGGAGGTAACTATCCAAACTTACTTCGTATCGTAGGTCGAGATTATGTGGAGCGCTACCTCCACATCGCCCATCATCTGTCGTTCACCGCGCATACGTATCGCACAGTGGATAGCTTTACTGACTATTAAATGTGAACAGAAATAGTACAGATAGATAATATCTGTAGACAATTTCAAGAAAAACTTTTAACAAAATCTAAGATAAACTGTGGATGTAATATATTTATTTTGAGTGTATTCGTGCACCTTAAGGACTATTGATCATGTGCTGCAAAAGCTGTACCTTTGAGTAGTGGGTACAAAATGCCAATTTTATACCCACATTTTTTCAGAGGCATCGGCGAACCAAGGCTTGGGTTAAGAGGTTCGGTTCTTTGTCTCCCAGTTCTTCAGAGAAGAGAATAATAGAAACAAAAGCGAAGGTAAAATATGAATTTCTGGGCCCGTCACTGCCTCTTAAAAATAGTCGGTTTAATGTACTCACATTTTTTTAGAATTAGTGACAGGCACAGGGATTCATATTTTGCCTTCGTTTTGTTTCTATTAATCTGTTTCCTTCGCATTTTGTACCTACTACTCAAAGGTACACTTTTTGCACTGTAGTTTTCATAAACTCTGGAATGACAAACACTGTAGCCACTTAATCAGGCATACTTGTTTAGAATTGTTCGAATAGTATCGGAATTTAATTGAGATTATGGTTTTCTTTCCATATTTACAAAGTGAATCCAGAAACCACTGAATTGTTTATTGGGATATTTTATTTTAGTTCACGCAGGAAAGAGCTAAGTTGGCTGCAACGTTTTGTATATAGGTGAAAAAATATAGAGTCGATCTATGGATGATAAAATATTACAAAGTAATTCCAGGAGAGTTGCTCCAGTTTCCCTTTACAATGCACGACCAGTGAGTGTCAGCTGTATCGAACTGTGTGCAGGCAGCACGAACGGTGAAGCGTGGATGTGGTTAAGTTGGCGTTTTTAGCTGATATAGAAAGGTATGACACATATTTCATCATTATGTAGTACCAAATAATATAGAAACATTTGAAAAACATACTATTAATACATTTTTGAATCGAAGTGATGAAAAATGGTCAGCAGGAGAGCCATTGTCAAACATCATTGTGTTTCTTGTCCATGTTTGGCACTTGACAGGAAGGTATTCGGGTGGGAAATATCGGCAGGTAGAATGGAAGAGTTGTCCCAGTTATATCCGGGAGATATGCCCAACAACTAAAAATATTTAATTCTGTGCCATACGATTTAATCGTTACCTGCTATTTTGAAATAACACTCATATCTATTCTGTGACTGACGGTGTACTATTTGATGAATTTTATTCCAATATATTTCGATCTCCACTTGTGAGTATTCGTATTGTTGTTATATGTATATATATAATACCTGAAACATACCAACCTAGCATTTCAGATGGTAACATCGCGGACCTCGGAACGGCAATGGGTATGCACGCGAGTTGGAAATCCACACCCGACCATCCTGACTGAGATTTTGCAGAGTTGACCATTAGCTATATCAGGTGAATGCTTGGATAGTACTTTCAAACTAGACCCTCGCCTATTTCCTTCCTACACCCACTCCCTTTCAATATCCCGGCCTGTGCCAAAATTACTCGATGGTCATGAACGAAATATTTTTGAAAACACAAAACAAAAATACATCGAGTGAAACACTTCTATTGATGTGCCTGACAACATATTGTTTAACACTGCTTTAAACAATTATACTTAATTTTGTCCTTACTGTTAATGTACTAAATGTTTCAGTGATTTTTTTTCTTAGAAACTCTTTTCTTCAAGAATACTTGTTTTCATGTATTTTCTCCTTTCTAGCATTACTCTATTCGTTAAACCCCGTGCTTTGTTTATGTAAACTGAAATTTATTTCTATAGTCTATATTCTTACAGGTGTTTTACATTTACTGCTGAAGTCATAATATTATTAAATTTTCACACTGCGCTGAGAACTTATTGAAAGTGAAATTCATAGTTCTGCGCGTAAAAATAAGAAATCAAAGCCAGTACTTAGGATCTACATTATGATAAAGATTTTTCGTTATTTGTAAGTGGTTTATTACCTTTGGATTATTTCTAATTTGAACAAGGTTGACATTAGAAATAAATTGAGGAAAATCATATTATATACCGTTTAAAATATGTTTCCTATGTCGAGAATGAACCGGAAAAAATTGCCATGGACTTCTCCTTGTATTTTATTAATATCTAATAAAACTGTTAGACAAATGAAACATATCAGATAAAGTGTATTAAATTGATAGAGATGAGGCGTCTCTCCCAAGTTGGCAGGGCATATCTCTCACATAGTAGGGAGAGATGGCCAAACACAGTGCCACCGATTTTTGTAATTCTCACCTATACACAGCAAATTATTGTGAATTATATTATCTTTAGGTTATTCTATAATAAACACCAATTTGAATGGTATAGTTTATTTTATTTATGTGAGTTAACAATATACTGTGACGTTTTATTGGTAGGTGGGGAATCAATCCCGGAATTACTATATATTATTTTCTCTTATATTTCCAACAACGTTACAAATATGCAAATAAACAGAGACAAATGTTAATTTTTCGAAAACGTATGAAAATGTATCACTTCTCAAAGTAACGTGATTCAAGAGAGAGAGAGATACAATAATAAGATATTGCGTTATTATTTAGTTGTTTTTAAAAAGTCTTTAATAGCACTTGAAATTAATAACAAAGTACGAAATTTGGAAACACTAAAAAAAGGTAATTTGCCTTTTATTTATATATATGTTTTTTTTTTACATTTGTTTCATGTTTCGAATGCTTTTCTTAAAATAATAAAAACATCTGGACCTATTCCTGATTTGGACTATGAAACGCCATATCTTTAAACTGAAAAATATATTGAGCATAAATACATTAGCTAGATAACAACAGCCAAACATGGCGAAAATATTTTTTAGCAATTTTTAAGGGGACATCCTCAAAAATTTTCTTATACTTTTATAGAATAATGTGCTCATTGCTCCAAATAAGATCCATGAATCAGAATAGGTAATATTTTCGTTATTTGTTTATAATTATTTTATACATGTACAGGGAATTTTTAATTAACCTATGTAGTATGAAATCAATCTTATAAAATAAAAATGGATGGGATGTCGATGTCTCGACAACGCATATGAGGACGAAAGCTTGTTCAGCCATATCACCAACATGACGGACTTGTTGAACTTACATTATATCGGACATATCAAATTGGTGGAGAATTTTACCAGAAAAAGGTAAGGTCTTATAAATTTTAGCATACTGTTTACTAATTCTCATATGTAAATAAATTTTTCGGTGCTTATAGGTGACGTTATTCACAGAAACTATTTAAACTTGAGAATCATACTTCTAAATAAAAGTCATAATAACAAAATATAAATCCATTTCATTTATCATAGAATTAAACACATTATTGTTTCGTTGAAATTCTACATCATTCGGAACAGTCCAGGCAATCCTCACTTGTAATTTTACCAAAGAGCATCAGGTACATCGTCTCGATATCTGCCAAGAACTCCGTTAGTGTGTTGTGGATGACCTGTTCTTTATGTCGAGAATCATTACCAGTGACGGGTAGCTTTGAGACGAAGCAGAAGGGTTCACATTGGAAACACTGTTTATGTCCACGACCCAAAGAGGTCAAAGCTCGACCAAGTGCGTGTTAAGCGTCTTGAAATCGCTCTCCACTATAAAATCGCAGACGTTGTAACTCACGTGGTCAGAATAGCACAAGTTTCGCAGCTCCTGATGAACATACGACGATGTAATTTGTACGCTGAGTTATGAAAGACGGTGCTTCCTGTGACTGTGCGTGCAGCCTTGTGCTGCCACGTGTTGGCCTGTTAAAAACAGTCTCGAAACAATTTGATACTACATCTCATAATTGTATCTCACCCTTCTGGATTTATTATTTGAATGCAAATAAAGAGGAATCTAAGATGGCGTATTTCTTGATGACCGATATTTTGGTGAAATGGCTTAATTGATTTACTCCCCTTATTTTACTTGCTAACCCTTTTAGACTCCCACAGTAAGAGCTTGAAAACCTTATGTCCTTCTCTCGAGAACTTTTAACTCAGGAATTACTAGGGCTATGAAGGTGGTTTTGGTGTCATCGGAAAGATCGCAGGAAGGTAAGTCCAAATTCTATAGATCGCACACATTTCAAGCGCGCTTCCGGAGAAAGGGGGACAATTTCTCAGTTAGAAACTACTAAGCCCACGAAGGAGTTTGAGATGTAATTGGAAAGATTTGGCCGAGATGAGTTTGAACTCAGATCATTGGAACGGGTTCGGAGATACGGCAATCATTTTCAACTAAGGAATAACTCAGAAAGCTCCCCCCCCCCGGTAATTTTGATAATCCAAAGAGGATGGTCGCTGCTTAAGCCCGTTGATAACATGTATGTAGAGTCCGTCGACTGGGCTCCACCTCGCTGTTTTTTTTAATAATTGCTTATAAACGGCACACTGTTTATTTTTTTTAAATTCCTATACATTAGTTAACATAAAAAGTCACTGAAACAGAAAGGTTTCTGCGTTAAAGGCTTAGTGTTCTAACACCCAAAACCTATTGCAGGTCAGGAAGTTTCATGACGCTGACTTTGGCTAACCTGGGAAACGTATTCGGTGGTTTTTACCTATCTTTGTGTGGATACATGTTTAGATCTTTCAAATAAGATCAATACTTTCTTTTTTACACGAACACAAAAAGAGTAAAGGGTAAAAAATGGTTCCAAATTAAAATCACAGCAATTGAAGCTTTGAATTATGGAAACATTATTATAGACCCTTTACATACATCTTTTGTGCGAATATCGTTTACATTAAAGTCATAATTATGTGACTTAATCGAAAGCGTGTGGATTTCAAACACTTAGTGCCTTTGACTTACAGGATTGCATAAACTACATCCAGACTTTCTAAACTGCCCTTCGAAACAGCGCCGTTAAATAATTTTCTAAATAGATATGAATATTATAATACAGTATTAGAAATAAAATATACATTAGATATTGCAAATTTAGTGAATGTGTTGTTTCTATATATAATTAAAGTAGCTTAGAATTTAAATAAATTAAAATTTCAAAGATATTTTGGTCTGAAATTTCGTCACGAAAGAATGCGTTTGCATCACTTATTATTAAACGTTTACGTTAGCAATGGGTACACAGAGTAAAGACAGTTACATAAATCTAAATTGTTTTATTGATTCTCTTTCACGTATTGTATTTGAAAGCCCCTTGTAAGCTTTTGGGTTTCTTTGAATGTTTAAATAACTATATTTTGC
>JAGDQP010005481.1:0-48585 GCA_022664845.1 Lepisma saccharinum | reverse complement strand
TTTTCTTTGAATATAAAATAATAAATTTCGAAATTGCGTCATTACAAATTACGAGTAGCGCTCCTGAATCCTGTTTCTCTGCTCCTCACTATTTACGTCCCTGCTTTAGCTCAGCCTGTTTATGTTGTAAATAAATAAATAAATAAATTCATTTTCCGCCGAAAAAAAACTTAATAATTAAAATCATTTAAATAAAAATATTATATTTTTCAATTACTTACTGAAGTATAAACGTCTCATTGCATCTCTTCCATGAAAGCAGCCCCTGGATCTGTTCTGTATAGTGTTTTAAAGGTCGTGAAGAAACCGGAAGTTTTGAAAAAAATGGATTTTTTTCCCACGAAGTAAGAAATCGTGGTTTTATTGACGAAATTGTTTTTTGGGGGGGGGTATTTTTGCCTTTTAATCTCCAATATCCACTACTTAATACACCTAATGCATTCAATCCGATGATCTTATGTTTAAAAATGTACAAAATACTTGCAATTTACATTAGGAATGCAATATATGTCATTAGCACCCTTGTACTTGAGAGAAACGTTATGTTCCCTTCTGGCCCTCAGGCATCTTTGTCTCAGACCCAGAAAACATACATTTTGCTTCAAAACTTTGTCAGACGCGGTCCCATTGTGTATTGTTTTCTATATGTATGTTTTGAACATCAACTAACTGTTTAACTATTTCATTGATCATAAAATGTTGTCAGGGACCCCGAAAAAGTAAAAAAAAAAGAGTTCTTTTCCTAAGTAGTACGAAAAATTGAATAAAAAAAAACGTTTTTTTCCTGGTTTTTTTCCGGCGACCAATTTTTCCCGTTTTTTTAAAACACTACGTCTGTCGCATCTTATGGACCAAGTTTTTAATACCTCTTTAATACAATAGTTTCCCTAGTGTGATTCTTAGGTAAAGCTCTGGCGCCGAAACGTTACTGCGCCGAACCGGCGGCGCCAAAACGGCCTCGCCGAACCGGTAGCGCCGAAACGGAGGCGCCGAACTGATCCGTTCCCCTGGTAGTTACATTAACGAAGGGTATTTTTTTTTAAAGTTTAGGGCGCACATATAATAAATTATTCAATTTCCAGCATGTTAAGCGGAAAATTGCAAAGCATGAATACAGGTTGAATATTCTGGAAATTTATTTGAAATAAATTTGTAGCAAAAATTTCTTTAATGTTAGTCTGCAAATCAAATTAATATTAAGATAGGAAATAATTCTATTACTTACAAGTTGATCCCGTCATATCCAGCACCAATATCAACGTGATCTATCCCTGCCACGTCTCGTACATGATTGATGTGAGCTATAAGAAAAAGACAAGAGCGAATAATGTTCATAAGATAGAGAATCAATATCTCCAACTGAACAAATCTATAAAAGTCAAAACAGATATTACTTTCAATGTGGAAGATTATATAAAAAGATATGGGATTGATGATGGTTTTCACAGCACTCAACACATTAAAAAAAGGTAAATGCTAATATGCAAAGCGGATTGGGGCGAGGAGGGGATTAACTATCTACCCTGAGCTCCCAGAATTCTCAGATACAGCTTCGCGGCGTTGACGGATGGTTACAGAAAGATAGCTTGCATTTTGCTAATGGAAAATAGTTTTCTATTGATAATCTATAGCAGTCTTTGTGTCAATTATCATAAACAGAAAAACATACTTACACAAATTTAACTCTCTTCACATAAGTCTACACTTATTTTTACTATATTTTATTTTCGTTTTAGTTAAAATAGTCATGGTTCTGTTTCTGTAAAATATTAGTGCTTTATTGTTTTAAACGTATTTATGAACTATTTTTGTCAAGTAATTGTTGTTTTTCGACGAATCACAGAATAATCTATAGAAATGTAGGTGTTTCCAGGCTCATAAGTTGTATCCAAGGTTTGATTAATACTGATGTGTTCAATCGTGTGTAGCCATGTGACTTGAGGAACGTCTTTATTTGTTAATGGCTAAATTATGCAATACGCTTCTAAATGTAACTACATAGTTAACAGCCTGCAACGTTTGATAATTGCACACTTAGTGGAATCAATCAATAAAGTAAATTCACCCCTGGTCCTCTGGGAGGAACAGTAGAGAGACACTGAAGTCAAATCCATTCCATATTTATTTGATTATGAACTGTTTGGTCCTGTCATTCAGATTGCTGGTTATCCATCTAATATGTGGTGGGAAATTGAAGTTTATGTACTTTGTAGATCAGGCCATCGTGCCATACGATGTCTAAGGCACTGTTAAAATCCATGGAAATGGACCCAACACAATATTTTCTATTTAGTGCCCATGGTATATCTGTAGTTATTCGGAGTAATGGTGGAATGGTGGTCAATGGTGGACATTTTGCTTCTAAATCTGGCTTGATATGAAGAAAGTTGGTCTGTTTCTTCCAAGTATTTAGATAGTCGATGCGCCAAAATAGATTCACAGATTTTAGAAATTGTTTTTATGAGCATTATAGGGCGGTATTTACTTGAGTTTTAACAGCGTTTGTTAAGTTTAGGAATTAATAATGGTGAATACTTTTTGCCAATAAATGGGAACGAAACCAGTTTTGATTGTTCAGTTGTAGAGAGCTGCCAGAACGTTGAGAAGATGTTTGGGAGATTTTAGTAGAAGTGTGGTATATCATCAGGTCCAGGAGTAGTGTTTTTCTTTCTCTTTGTTTAACGAAATGTGGAACGTTGCCTTCAACTCCAGCCACTTGTTTGTATTATTACTAGAATAACGTACAGTTTAGCTACAGATGTCGCTTGATTATAAAATAAATCAAATTCCTTTTTCTTGGAGCGTCGGCGATAAATAGATACTTAGATATAAACTCAAGTAAATATATAAATGACTATGCAGAATAGCTGTTACATTAGAACTGTCCAAAATGTTTAAGGTGCTTGTACAGATGAATACAAGCTCACAAAACGTAGACAATTTGAAGGGCCTGATGAAACTTATAATCGTGCCTTGTTCTTATATCAGATATCAAGAATTATTGGATTTATCAAGTTCAGTATTCACAGACAAAATATATTTAATAACATTACAAACTCCCTATGGATTCGGCGTCCTTAAGCTAAATAAAAGTCTGAGTTATAAAGTGCAAGTTACACATCATAATAAAATACATATCATCCCTTCCTTCCTGTGGGCTAACCTAAATATTTAACTTATTACCAGTCATGGGGTTCTGGTCAGATTCTAACGAAAGATCTATACACTTCACATAGTCGCACACTTCCAGTGCAGACCGACATGGACATTTAACATCAAAAGTAGTTACCTTCACTTTGTCCGGGTGTGTTTTCTGGATGTTTGTTTGATGCGGGGCCTGTGCCCTGGTGCTTAATCCCATTCCTATCCAAATAATGATATTCAGTCATTTTTTTTTAATTCAAAGGACTAAAGTAGCTATTATAAGCTAGAAGTCCAGTCGTGTGGCGCTGTGGGCCATTGCCATTTACTATTTATTGTTGGTTGGTTTTACTAAGTGGCAAAACCAGAAACTACATTACCCTAGCAACAATAGAAACAAGTGACTGTAGTTGAAGGTTACATGACACATTTCATTAAACACTGACAAAAAATAAAGACATTCTTAGGACAATATTTTTCAAACTATGTTCCTCGAGGTGGTTTCTTGTTCTTGAGAGCACTACGATATAAATATTTAGTTTTTTATGTCGGTTGAGTGTAAGTTGATTTTAGGCCTTACTTTATTCTGGCCCGTCGCCAGGTATGAACTGTAAATGGTGGGTCACGAACAATATAGACTGACATGAGTCATGATATATTATTCACTAACGCTATACACTAGTTAACGCTAAATTATACATTAATTAACGCTAATTATTAATTTCCACTGTTTTATCACGCCGATATTATTTCAAAACGTTGACAAAAATGTTATAATTGTCGACTGTGGCTATAAGTGCTTAATATGATATATGTTTCCTTAAACAAAAAGTGTAGTCTGCTCTACCTGTCGGTAAATTTATATCAATAAAAGATTAATTACTTTGAACGGAGGTGATATGAACATAAACGCAGAAGTTAATATCACAGCACTTATTTTTTTAAAAGTATTAAGCTACGTAACAGCATGCGAAATCGTCGAAGCTGCAGTGCATGGGAGATGTCTTACTCTTAACACATTATTTCATGCAAGTTAAAACATGTGCTAGGCAACTATAGCTTCCTCAAAATTTCCCGTAACGAGGCTAATGAAAACTATCCACCACTTATTTTTCAGGAATACTCGGAGCAAGAAAAACGTAGATGACTAGAACGGGATTTGTACACGCGTTGCTCATTTAGTAGTCCAGCTATAACGGAATCATAATGCCATCTAAGAGGTCCCCAAGTGAAACTTTAAAATATATACAGGTATATAAACCGGGCCTGTTGATGCATTTGTGCAAAACAGGAAATAAGATCTCATATTCAGTGATTATTCCTGGCGAGCAACCTCCAACCCTTTAGTCGGTAGGAACTATTTGAGAGGAGAGTAGATATTGACATATATCGAATCAGATGGCAAGAGAGGTCGATTGTAAGCAGCGTGGAAAAGTAAAAGTCCCTGGTTAAAAAAGTAAGTATTTGTTATGTAGGACGACCTCCACCAGTGTTATTCCATAGGATTTTTACAAGTGAGCATGCAGAGTCCATGTGGGAATGTTGGCAATTGTCATTGTGTGCTGTGAACGTAAATGTAACGGTACCTCGAAGTGACCGTATGGAAGGACAGCGAGAAAAATAGCGGTCAGTTGTTCCTGTAGCAAATGTATTGGAACCTTATATTCGTTGAAGTATTTTAAGGAAACGATGAGAATCATCCCGAACGTATTTTGAATGCAGGTCTACCTCACAATAGGAAACAGCAGTTTATATAATATTGAGAAGCATTCACTTTGCAGCAGACGCCAGGTAACAAAGTTAACATATTTATAGTTTATATGTTGGAGTGCACTGTGAATTATCATGGATTTCTGGTGTACAGTCAGCGCAGTACAGTCTTATAGTACCAGAATAGCCGTCACTTATGTACAGTTCCTGTGGTGAGTGCAGGAAAACCAAAGTGCAAGAATTATTTCACCGGTGTTACATTGCAGTCGGGAAAGTGCCCATAGGCTTTCGAACGAAGAACTTCATGTTGTGCTCGACTAGAAACTATTCCTACATGAGTTGTTTTACACCCTCGAATAAAGAGAACGACGTAAAATTCCACATACGTATGCTACATAGGTCGTGATCATAAAAAGTTTGAGAACCAGAGGCGAATGTTAGGTTCCATACAGAAGTGTAATTATACTATAAACTCAGGAACAGTTTCTGCAAACATATTTTGTTTGTCACGTTTGTGCCCCGAAATATACAAGGTTTGTTCTAGCCACTGGCAGACAGGTCAAATTGTTGTGGTTAAAAAAAATCCGAAGAGTACTACGTAATCTTTTGCCTTCCGTTTAGATGACGGTGCCTTTGGCATCACGCCCTATTATATTATATACACTTAACATATCACATGTACAGTATTACTTGTTATTGATGTTATGTTCTGTAAGTGAATTTGTCTAATAATGTCTTAGGGTACATAGTCCTTGCAAGTTAGTTAAAATTCATTATTCCGTGTTATGCAATGTTTTTCAGGTTAAAAAGAAATAAGTAAGAGAGCCCCATATAAATAGATGGCCAGTTGGTCGAAAGTCAGCCTGTTCATTCTGTTCGGTTAAGTTCGGTTGCGTCTGTCTTCATGTCGGAACTTTTCCTTGCTGTAGCAGTATGGCAATTGTTTTTTTTTTAGGATACGAGTGAGGAACTTGATCTTGGTTTGTGGTTGCAATTCATAAAATTAGCGTGGTTGGTTCATGGAGAACATGTTGGCAAACGTCGAATCTCGGAAAAAAAAATCTTACTCCATATATCGTATTTACCATTATAGAACTGTGAATGTTATGAATGAACATACACTAAATACAATTTTCTAGCTAGAAAGTTGTCAGTGGGTTGAACATTGACTTTAAACTCTTTGGTGGTTGAAACAAGTTAAATTGTTACCCCATGATATCGTATTTAGTTTCGTACATTGCGGATGCAGCAATTTGTCAGACGATGTTGGCAGACAGGCCACTGTGACTTGCTTCGTAAATAGCAGTCGGATAAAAATAATAAAAATTTTAAACCAACTGCAAACATAAAGTCTGACCAGTGTTTCTTTATGAAACAGGGTGATCAAAAGGATAGAGTAAACATCAACAACACCACTGTTGTAATAAGATAGCTATCTTGGAAAATGGTTGTCATTAAGCAATAGAAGGGTAAAAATAACACGAATTTTAAACCAACCGTAAACAAATCGCAACACAATCTCTGATAACTGTTTCTTTATAAAAAAAAAGTTATGATAAAAACGATAAACGTTTACCAACGCCATTGTATACATAAGGCCGCCATGTTGGAAAGTAGCCGTCATAAAGCAGAAATAGTCAGCAAAAAATAATCGTAATTTTAACTTAATAAAAACGATGGAATGAAGTTTACGAAGGCCACTCTAGTTATAAGGCTGCCATCTTGCAGAATAGCCGCCATATCAGAAATTTGTGCTTATGCTTTCTGAGACAAACGTTTACTTAGGCGGAAAGAGCTATGCTCGCTTTCCACACGTTTCGTGCGTATATATATATATATATACGAGTATATATATATATATAAATCGCAGCCATATTCGATCCGCTACTGGAAGATACTTCTCCCCGGATGGAAGAGTTGGTCGACTGCTCCCACGCCGCTGACCAGATGGGTTCATATTTAGGCCTATATATACGTATATATTCTGCCAAACATCGGCGAGGTAGCATTTTCGACATCTCAAATAAACGTGGAACAGTATATGGAAGAGAACAGTAGTTTATGATTTCCGTGCTAGAAGGTGGCCTAATGCTTTTTCGAACGTGCCTATAATCTTTTCCGTAAAACATCGGCAACTTAATGCTTTCGGAATGTATGAGCATGGACGTCTATGGGATGGAACAGTTTGTTGTAATTTCTAGACCAGGGGTAAGAGATTATCTCAAGTAGGTTTTTATATTTTGTAGAACTAGGACACAACGAAAGAGCTAGTAATAATGCACTATTTGTAATAATATAATATTTATGTTTGTAATAATTTGTCAAGGAGACAT
Organism: Lepisma saccharinum; assembly: GCA_022664845.1. NCBI lineage: Eukaryota > Metazoa > Arthropoda > Insecta > Zygentoma > Lepismatidae > Lepisma > Lepisma saccharinum. The sequence continues at coordinate 41,401 of JAGDQP010005481.1, read as the reverse complement.
ATGTCAACGTAATACAACATGGCAAGGCTCCATGGTATTTCCTGAAAAATACTTTCCAGTGCCGGGACTACAACAGTATGATTCAGACAATGAACCAGATACCAAAATGTGCATTAACGTAAAGCCACTGTAACTGAACTGAGAGATGCCATTTCTTTTGCAGGCATGGCAAGATAGACACTAATTGGTTTGCTCTTCAAGAAATGAATTCCGATGAATTGAACGGTTCTTGGGATTGCTGAATACATCGCAACACTCATGTTTAAAGAAAGAAGAGGTTCTTCGTGTGTTTAAGAACTTACATTTTCCAAAGAAAGGGCATGCGAACATGCTTATTTAATTATTTTGATAAATTTTAACGTTGATGTGATTGTCAGAATAGTCTTTGCTTTTTGACATAACTGTTGACCACCTTCCCAATGGTTTGTGGAAATGATTAGAGGCTCCCTCGAAATAGCCTACTTTGCTCTACAACGTATCAAAATATTGAGCTCCATCTTCTACTCAAGGATTTGCGACAAACGCTCCCCTCCTATAGACGTCTATGTGCATAAGTGTCGAAAAGAGTAAGATGTCGGTATTCATTAAATAATTATTGTAGCCTTTCTCGACAAGGCTTAGTTCTGAAATATGTCAAAGGTTATTTTAGATCACATCCGACCCCTGAGCCAGAAATCATGACAAACCGTTCCCTCTCAGACACATCAATGCGCGTAAGTGTCGAAAACAGTAAGTTGCTTATGTTTTACGGAAAATATTATAGGCACTTTTGACGAAACTTAGATAGCTCTACAGCATACCAATACATGATTGAGGTCACCTCCTACCTCTACTCCGGAAATCACAAAATACTGTTCTCTTCTATATACTTCCATGTTCATTTCAGGTGCCGATAAAATCTACTTTGCCGATAGTTGCCAGATAAAAAACTATATCAAATTACTCAAACGGAAGAATATTTTCATTTCCTACGTTTCAAAATCACGTTTTATATATCGAACATATGGAAAATGAACATGGCTCTTTCAGTGCAAATAAAAGATTAATCTCATAATTAGAAAGTGTAAAACTATAAAATAAAATCTACGTTCCACGATGGCGGCTATTTTCCAAGATGGCGGCTTTATGAATACTGTGACGTTGGGAAACATTATTCCATTGTTATCACCCTTTTTTAATGAGAAAACGGTTGTCACACTTTAACCTTCTGCTGTAATTTGTTTGGGATTGAGAGATAATTTCGGTTATTTTTACTCTACTATTTCTTTATGGCTGCCTTATCACTACAGTGGAGGGTAAACTTTATTCTATCGATTTATCACCCTTTTTTCGAAAAAAAAATGTTGCCAGATTTAATATTTGAGAGTTCAAATTTCAATTATTTTTATGGAGGTCATTTGAAAGATGGTGGCGTTATTACTATAGTGATGTTAGTAAATTATATTCCATCGTTTTCATTACAATGTATTCACAACGAAACAGTTGTAAAACGATAAAATAAAATCTACGTTCCACCATGGCGGCCATTTTCCAAGATGGCGGCTTTATGGCTACAATGGCGTCCACAAATTTTAGTCCATCGTTTTCATCACACTTTTTCATAAGGAAATAATTATCAAATTTTCTGTTCCAGTATGTTTGAGGTTTAACTTTAGAAATAAGCGTTCACTCGGACATGAAACCTATGGCGAGCATGTGGGATCTCATCTACAATTTTGCCACCACGAGACGAAACGAGACAGAGAAATGAAAAGGTGACAAGACAGTACTTTCGTAATAAACAATTTACAATTTCTCGAGACGAGACACTTCCCGGACAAGTTGTTTCCGAGACAAGACGGCCACAATCTCGTCTTATGGGCAACACTAATCATCGAACATGCTATTCGTGCCCAGGACCTGCAACAACCCCGAACTGTGGATGGTAGTCGAGGATGATTGGCTGCACGTCCCTCCAGCGTGCTACCAGCTACTTGTCACGTTCCTGCCACGACGAGTTGCTGCACCTCGTCGTGCTCATTATTACCCAGGTATCCCATGACTTTTGGCATTTAGATGTACATCTGTTTGCAAAAAGGAAAATAAATAAGAAATTGATACTGAACACATTAAACTAACATAATATTGTTGTTTATGGCAATAGACCAGTTTCTGTAAACATGTGGAAATTGAATATAATAACGTAAAATATGAAGTTTATAAACACATTGTATACGTAACCAGAACTGAAACGAGTCACAAGATCAATCGGTCCTAGTTTTGGACCTGGCCACCGAGTCTATTATTGAGACTAGGCCTGAACAAGTGACCCGGAGTTCAATTTTTTATTTATTTCCTTGCGCTTGAACAACGTTTTTTTGCGGGGGGTATCTGGACTGGTGTGTTACCCGCAGAACATGCAAATATGACGTCAAGAGTTTCCTGTACATATATTTTCCAAATAAGGATATTCGGGTCAAGTTTAGGGCCGTTACCCAATCTCCGGGTCACCTATGTTTGGGTGAGGCCGGGTCACCAAATTACCTTGTTTCAGCCCTGTACGTGAAACAGGATGTAAGGTTAGGAAATAATTTCCGTCATACAAAGAATGTATTTTAAATATATTTCAATGAATTGGGATGTGTTGGAGTTTGACATTAAAAGTTAAATACGTAATATTTTCAGTTTGCTTCTCCAGAAGATTGAAACGTAGTACAAAACGTCAAGAAAAGTAATTGAAACGAATGCAGAAATAAAGAATACAAATTTGATATTGGTAGTCAAAAACAATTCGTTAAACATCAAAACTCGGTATAAAAATATAGAAAAGAAATTATTTTTTTAGTATCTTTTGTCTTGCAATTTCCGTTCATCGTATTAATTGGACGCATGGTAGATGGTGCGCTAATCAGTTACTCTGATATTTCTCTAAAGAATAGGTATATAATAATAAATATTTTCAAGTGAAATTAATTTATATGGAAAGAAAACCTTCAAACAGACTGATTAGTTTCTGTGTAATCATTTTCCAACGTAGTTGCTGACAGTCTCTCAGACAATCTTAAATTTCTCAAGGTCATCGATTACGAGCTTGGGCTTAATTCTGCTACTGATTTTCTTTTGTTTACGTGTATTGTAGTTGAGCGTATGTTTTTTTATTCGATCTACGCAGTTTAGTGAACAAAAATGAGTGGTGTCATTTTATTCATAAAGTTGATGGTGTCCATCTGAGTTCCGCGACTGCGGAGCAGGAGGAGAAGGAGATTACTAAAACACAAGTTTTCGTAGTACTCAAGATAAATGTGTCCTAGAGTATCACAATTAGCCTCATTACATTCAGTTTTAAGTGAAACAATATTACAAAGATTACCTAACTAACAATCCAGATTTTCAATATTGGGATTGGGGGTCTAAATGTCAAAATATGAAGAACCCTAATAAATTCAGCAGTTTCGTTTCTTTGGCGTGCAAACTTCAGCAAATTTTAGTTTTGGCCTCTACGTTTTTGGTGGAGCTGTTCAATAAGGGCATGGATAATGTGGTTGGTTTAAATTTATGAAAAGTTTGCAGAATTTTTTAGGAATTACTATTTTCAAACGTAAGAAAATCCTTCACACATGCAGACATGTAAAAGTAACATGAGGGCAAAAAATAAAATACTGTTTTCGTTGTTTCTATATTGGAAATAGTTTGTAACACTAGTGTATAGTAAGTTATTTTTTTTTCAAATAGATGAACCTATTACTATGAGTATTTTAACATAAATCTTGCTTTTAATTAAAAAATCTGAAGATTGTGTCTCCGTATACTTCCGTGAGCACGAGTTGGGATAGTGTTATGAATTTATTTTATTGTGTAAAAAGAAACTTAGGGCATGTGGGTAAAATATTATAATAGAATTTTGAAGCTGACCGGCACAATGTGGCATTTCAAAAGAGTCACTGGTCTTAATCAAAGTTGCATAAAGGTCTTAATAAATTCAATAAATAAATGCAATAAATTCAACTTTAAAAGAATCACTAATTATAGTCCAAAGTATTTTTTTCTTACTCAAGTTATTATATTTTAAAATATGATAATGCCTGTAGTAATTACAACTGGCATAAATGTCCACCGTAATCCATATGCCGAAACAGGATCGGTACCGTAAGAACAAAATCCGATGAATAAACTGGGTACACAAATAGTATCTTGTAATAACAGTGGGTATGTTACGAGAATACTACAGAACATTTGGTTTCAACCAGCAAACAAGCTGTTTTGTTTATTATAGTTTCGTGAAACTCTTGCATTTCGCTGTGTTATATTTTAGTAAGGTTTCTATGAATGAATGCATTGCACCAGTAGAACACAATATTAAATAAACTATCTAGATCCGCGGAAGCAGATGTACTGTGTTTCTTGGCGCTCCAAACAATTCCCGAAATAATGCGATTGTTGTTTAGTAACTATATTATATCGCAGGGTGCAATTTAATTTAAGTCTATAATTTGTATATTTTATTTAAGCATGAAACATAGTTCTTCCTATAGTGTATAATAGCCAATAGCAACCTACATCACTGACAATCACCCCCATATTTTACATTTGATAGAGCTACAACGCCCTATCTAAGGGTGGTCGTGGTTGATATTTGAATTTCATGAATATTTTGAGCCTTCAATCTTTCGAACAAGCTATTTCTATTGTCTACTCCGCCAAACCGCAAGCAAAACACACGACCAGCGTATACATGAAAAGGCAGCCGCAGTATTTATATTGTTTCTGAAACATGTAAGAAAATGTAAGGTCATGGACATCTAATTTATCATACCTTCTTCGCCACGCAATATTGCAACCTCAATCGCAAGAGACCGTGCATTTCAAGAAAGCTGTTATTTTTTTGTATATGACATTATCCACATCGATTCTGGCAGCAAAATTTGATATTTCAATATCTGGTCTTTAATATTTCCCTTGCAAGAAACATATAATTTCGCGCAATATGTTATTTTATGAATGTATAACTTATTCTCTTTGAATGTTGAAGCATAAGAAATCCAGTAGAGTTGAAAACAAAGTTAAGAAACTGAATTTCATATGAAAAGAATACTAAGTAAAACTTTTAAATTCATACTGAGTTATCGTATAGATGGTACAACAGGTGTATTAATTTGGAATGTCTGCGATCTTGGTTTGTATTAGTTTACGCAGTACAAACAAGTAAAAAATAACCATAAATAATAAATAAGGAAAATAGCGTAGTCTCTTGCTCACTGTAAAAAAAAAAACTTTCTTACACTTTTAGGGCACTTTCAAAAGCAGGAATATGTTTTAAAAGTATATCAATTGTGTAATAAAGTGCTGTGAAGTGTTCGAATGTGTTCCATTACAAGTACTACATAAATCGGAGCGCATTATTTGAACATAATAAAAGCACTATAATCCTAAGAACATTTTTTTAGCGTTTTCGAGCACATTTGCAGTACTATTAAGGGAGCACATTTATCTCACTTTCTGTACATTTTTTTACATTTTTTTTCCAAGCTCATTACACCCCAATAATTACTCACATTAAATTCTTTGTCATTTGCATTTGTGCCTCTTCATTATTTTTAAAGAAAATGGAGGGCTCAGGTTTATAGTAGTAGTATGATTTTTGTGCTTGTGAAGCGTTTTTCTAAATGCACAGTTTTAAAGAAGAGTTTAATATGCATTATTTATCTCTTTATCAGGTAGCTTGAAGGTATACTGTTGAGATGCCAATTTAACATAAACTGTAGGTTCCATTCTTAGAAAGTCTGAAACTGTAAAAAAAAAGCCTTTATAAAAACAATCAAAATTGCCGGCACCATGACAAACAGAGCTTCCAAATTCCAATTTGAGGCTTATTGCAGTGATTCCACCAGACACGCCCTGTGGGGGTATCACTCACGAAATGCTCGAGAACATCCCCCAAAGTTTAACATTTTGCAGTCAAAAATCGATAGAAAATGTGCAAAACTCTATTTACCCCACCCCCACCCCCAAAACTGAAAATCCTTGCGGAATCTTCGCTGTATTGTCATTGTTAAATATTTTCCTTTTTATTACTTATGTCTGCTCAAATTAAAGTTAAGAAAGTCCTTTCGTTCGTTTCTATACAAAATTAGCGTTCCTTTCTATACACAATTGGGGAAATACTCAAATCCTTTGTTTGGATTAAAGAAGAAGAAAAACATACATTTCTATATCAACGGATTATTTTTGTTTATCTGAAGTTCTTAAAAGCAACACATTATCTTTTGCACAGGTGTCTGTCGTCTAAATGTTGCCAGGTCTACTGTTTTAGTAGTAGATCCCTTTTCTGCACTGTCCACTAGTCTAACTATTAATTTATAATGTAATTTGTGCTTTTTTCTATAATTTTAACCTAGCAATTCTGAAGCGCCAATGGTTGCTTGACTTATATTTGACGTAAAACTGCTAGACATAACACGCCACCTACAGTATACGGAACAACGTCTAATAACGGTTTGAAGTGATTTCAACTCCAAGAAAGAAGAGTGAATAACAGTTTGTAATTCAGGCTCCTGTGTCGCAGTAAATAAGGTACGTGGAAACTAACTTTCTCTGTATCTTAATTATTTTAATTAATATGTTATAACCCTAGTGTAATTATTTTGTATAAGAAAATCGTGTGATTGAGTGTGTGTGATAGAAGTTGTTTTCATACATATCAAAATGGCGACAATTTGGAACAATTCATGACACGGCAAAATGTCGAAACTCTCATCACAAGTCACTTTATATTAGCAATGTGTTCAGGACTCATGAAATATCGTATCTCACAAATGCATTTTTGATCAAAGAGACTCATATATAAACCACGCAAGAAGTAAATTAATGAGGCTTAAATTGAAAAATTAAGTGAAAGTAGGCATATAAATAAAATAATGGCTTTTGCTCATAAGTCAATTTGATCCTTTAAAAAAAATCCTTGTTCCCTAAGAAGACCTTGTGTTAATTTGCCCTTTGCGCTGTCAATATAGCAGTTTAAGATAAAAAAAATGAAGCTCATTTAAAATGCAATTGTTTACGACATATTGCCATGTCAAGAACGATATCCATTTCCTCAGTTGGACAAAATAAATATATTGAAACCCATGTTGGTCATTTCCGGTTAGTAATTTTCATGGTGCTACATGTAAATGTTGAAAATTTATTCATGGCCTTTAGGCATCTTATGCTCAGACCGGAACAGAATAGAGGAAAGTATGTGGTAAGTGGTCAGCCCAGGCCTAAGTTGAAGGTACCAGCCCGTCATTTTTCTGGTGTGTCTGAAAAATGCCCTGGAAAAACCTCAGTTAGGATGGTCGTCGGTTCTGGTATCAATCCCAGAATCTCCCTAATGCTATGCCAACGCTCTACCAGTGATCTACGGCCGCTCGGTAGTACCGATATTAAAAATGTATATATATCGATCGGCCGAGCTTTACAAATGAAATCTTTTGCTAATCATAGTTGCAATTTCCGGTTATAAACTCTTTAGTTTTCAGTATATTTGATATACATAGAAACAGCCAAGTCAATCCAAATGTCCAAAAATTCACTAGGCATCTGTGGGTCAGTTGCTACTCTTAGGATTCGGGAGGTACTGGGTTGAAACTAGCGATCAGGCATCCTGACAAATTTACCAGGATTTTTCCAGACTTGGGTTGTTCGATTTCTGAATTTCGATATCGAACTTAGAATGAACATCGAGAATCGTTCATATCGAAATAGCGTTGGGAATCGAAAATGTTTATATTGAAGATAGTTACAAGGCGGACATAGTTCAGTTCGTGGCGCATTGTTCTTAAAATCCAAAGGTCCTAGAAATGACCCCAGTGGCCACCCCTCCTAACTGATGTTTTTCCAATCACTCACACCGGGCAATGCCATAGTCACACAAGACAAATGCCGAGATGTTACCTACAAACTAGACCTAGCCAATTATCTACCAACTTCAGCTTCCAAACTCGTAATCCGTGCTGAGCCTGATATGCCTGAAGGCCAAAAATAAATTTAAACTCAAAATTTAATAGAATAGTTGGAAATCGAATATCGTTGGGGAAAATAATATCGTTACGTTAGAAGAAAATCTGCACTGGAAAGGCTGCCTAGGCGTCATGTAACCCCACTCACGACCAGGGGCATAAGAAATATTCTCGCGGTGTGGGAAGGAAGATGGAACGCAAATTTATTTTACGAAACAATTGACTGGCTCCGACGTCATCTTGTTCCAATTTCGGTGTTCGCATTGTAAAAACAAGGGCAAAATTACCATTTGCAAGAGGGCATCGTGGCGTAGTGGTTAAAGCGCTGGCTTGCTGAGTTAAAAAACCGGGTTCGAATCGCGGCGGGTTCATATTTATTATTAATAATTGCTTTCTTGCATTTTTCGTATAGATTATCTTAAATTAGTGACCATGGGATCGTGGAGATTTGGCAAGGTTAGGTGCGGTCATGTATCTTTCATCTTTACATTTTCAGTTTTCAAAATTGCGAGCGCGAGACGCTTGTAGTATCGAAACCGATCAATTACTTCGTGAAAAAAGAAATGCATGCATAAGCCATGACTCAGTAAGAATAATCATGGAGCACTAACTGAAAATGTGGGGGTGGGGACAGAAACCAATTAGTTATGTCACTGCTCGTTATCAACGTTTTCCTCAGTTACATCAGCTGAATGAATGCCTTGTTCCTAACATCATAGTGGGCTTTTATATCCAGAAATTACACGCATTACACAAAACTAAAAACTAAAGATTTGAATTAACATTCGTGCTAGAATTTGAATTTAGTTTCAATGCCTTTAGGCAACTTTGGCTCAGGCCTCGTGCTAAAAGAGAGAGACGTTCTGATAACTACATATTTTAAATAGATCGCAAACTCTCAAGTTGAAGTTTTTGGTATCTTTACGGAAAATAAAATGAATTTTCCAATATTATTAAGCCAGACAATACAAAAAAACATAAAATAAGTTACCTCCAAATTTCTAGCCTAGCTTAGCTACAGTTTTAACACGATATCTTTATTTATACTCTTCAAAGTCGTCCGCAGACGAAGTATTTCTTCATCACCTTTTGTTTGTTTTGATGAGTTCTTCTTGTTCGTAAGATATGAACATTTATTATATTAATATGATGTAGGTGTTTCGATCAAGGCTCCCGGCAAGGTGTACCGATGGTGTTTTGCCATTGCCTTCCATCGGATGAATATGTCTATTGGACGAGACCTACAGTTTGTCGTGGGCTCCAAACCACTCGTATTCCAGCTGTTAATCGAACCCGGGAACACTTTATTACAAGACAGCGAGCGAACGTTATCACTCACTCACATGACACACTATGATATTAAGCCCACCTTATTATACAGGATGTATTAAAAGTCATTACCTATTTCAGGAAAAGGGGGCGGAGTTCGAAAAAGGTTATTCATATTTCGGTTTAGAGACCTTCATTTAATATGGTAATTTTAATTTTGTAATGAATCAAACTTCTCTTGTGGAATTTTGACACTTTATGCACTCAGACTCTAACGCACACTACCACTTAAACGAAAGCAGGTAGAAAGAAACTGACTTCAGATTTGGGTTTAGATACCATGTGGAAAGGTTTATGGCATCACCAAATTGAAAGCAGGGAAGTAAAATGAAGGTATTTCTGAGGTGAGTTCCTCTTCATATGCTTTGTTTAGACGCTAACATGCCATACAGAGCAAGTGCATACAGTACAAAAATACCTTATAAGAAGCTTGTACCCATACAAATTTAAAATCTGTCTCTTAAATCAAGGCATCCACTACAGAAGGGCCATGGTTCTGTTGGTAGAACATTAGCTTAGCAATCGAAAGGTTCTGCGAGCGAAACAAGCGGCCGGCCATTATAATTTGAGTTTTTTACAGGATTTTTGTCATAGCAGTCAAATGCTGGGATGGTACCGACAAATTAGACCTTGGCGATTACTTTTCAACTTCATTTTCGCCACCCTATCCCGGCCTCAGCCAAATATGTCAAAAGAACTTAAATAAATTCAATTCACCTGGTATCGATCCCGGGACCTCATGATTACAAGACAAGCATACTACCGAATATTCTAAAACTTTTTATGTGCCAGTCTAGTACCTTTGGACTTCGGCCCGTCACGATTCGCCTTTAGGTGTTAAACTGCACACCCATGCCCCTGCCGGGGCTCAAACCTGGGACCTTCGAGCCGATTGCCTACCATCGCAGACCGCTCGTCCACCTGGCCAGCACCGAATATTCTACTTGGTTTGTATATTCGTAACTATCACTATGATTATCGAATTTTAAATATTAACATTAAATATTCTATAATATTACTGATGCTACGGTGAAAGAATGAATTTAAGTTTACTCGGACTTTAGTGTAAAAGTTTGATAAGCCATGTGAAGCCAGAATTACATTGCAGGTGGTCTTCAATCTTTTACTATCACTTGACCTATGAACACTTATTTCTACAACCGATCAAGCCCAAATGAAGTATGCATTTGCTTTTAATCTAACTGCCTCCTTTGTCGCGCTGATTTTCACAGTATGCTACGAGTTTATTTCTTTTATGCATTTTTAATAATTATACTTAAGACCTTTAGGTTGCATTAGCTCAGGAATATGATAATGGGTAAAACGAAGAAAGTGGAAGGAAACGGAAAAATCCCGAGAAACCCCAGAACCCAAATAGCACAAATCGGGGACACCATGTCCCAGAGGTGAGAGCTCTACAACTGAGTCACCCCAGCCCCACGAGTGTGTTGTTGTTGTTACTCGTTAGTAGTCAGCGATATTCTTTTGGAAATCTTAAATTTTGATTTATTTATTTGTAAAACTTGTAGAGCTATGAAGGAAAACAATTTGTTTTAAAATGTTTAGATAGTCGCCACTTTTTATCTATAAGCACAAACTAAAACGAGGTGCCAATTAGAGATGGCCTAACGGATTCAGATATCGGATATCCGGACCCGGGTTTCGGATAGCCGGATCTTCGGATCCAGATCCGAGTTTCGGATAGCCGGATCTCCCATATCTGGGGCATGTACAAATCATCATAATCTATTCGTACATATTTTGTAGAATTTCTTTCGGCTACCAAACGACGTATTACTTTGGTTTCTTTTACTCTTAATTTTGGAGCGTTCTGAGGGGTGAGATGAAGAGAATAACCATAAAAAGATAGAAGAAATTGCTGCGTTACACATGAATTCCAAGAGTAATGCTTTCGAAACCAGCCATATAATATTTTGTCACTAATACATATTGGATGTGGTGTAGAAGTAACGTGTGTGTGGGATTTCTTGGGGGTTCTTCCGCTTCCTCCCAATTTCTTCATTCCACCAATCATATCATCATCCATCCGGCCTGAGCCAAAGTTGCCTAAAGACTAGTTCAAATTAAAGTTAAGAATCATATATTGGAGAGACAGAAGGAAAGCAAATATCGACAGCAAATGTTTATGTAATCAAACCCAATCAACCGTGACTATCCTTTGCTCTGTGACGTGGTTATCATGGCGTAGCATTCGGGAGGTCTTGGGTTCGATCTAAGCAGTCGACCATCCTGACTGAGGTGTTTCCAGGGGTTTCCCTCAGTTACAACAGGTAAATGCCGGGATGGTACCTTCAAAATAGGCCCTGGCCGACACCTTCCCAATTCCGGAATGAACCTTAGATGCCTAAAGGCCATAAATAAAAAATCAAATTCAAAACTTGGTTATCAGTCAGTAGGTAATAAATATTTGCGTTGTTAAAAAAATGGTCCTCCCCCTCCTCTTTAAGCATGGAGGGATTACAAAATACGGAACTTCTTTCCCAGATAAATTTGCTTTGGGAAATAAAGGACATATGTTTTTAAAAAAAAGGACGTTAAAAACATTCCTATGCACTAACTTCAGACGAAAAAGCAATAACAATGAAATACATAACTATCTCTATAAAATCCATTTTTCGAGTTTCATATACATTGAATAAAATTGGCTTTATTTATGGCCTTTTGTCATTTTCGGTACAGGCCGGGATGAGGTATAGGCAGAGGATGGGACAGGTATTGGGCAGGACCTTTCATAATTTACCATCTCCGTATCACAGTTTCAGATGCATAATAATGACGAAGTCTGAATACTGTTTCTCTGAATATGTGACCGAAATCACACGAATCAACTGGACCACATATCCCAAACCCTGAATTTTTTGGATATCCGGATGCTTTTTGACCCGAATGTGGTCATCACTAGTGCCTATGTTTTGCTTCTAGTCCTCTTTTTATGTGGTAGCTTTGTGAGATGAACGTGACAGTATCTAATTTTTTAAAGCACGTACAAAGAAACCATGTGAATATTTTTTTTTACATATGGCGCGTAATGAACTTGTATACGTCTCAATCCGTAATACTGTGGTTCAAAAACTCCCAGAGGTAAAAAAAAAAACATTATGATACAATAAAACAAATTGTGCAGAAAAAGGAAAAGTAGATTGAAGTTTTCCTTAGCAACACCAGACTTAAATAACTGGGTGATATCGCCTACCTCTCAACATTCTCTTCGCACACACTGTCTGCGAAGAAGTCAAGCTCTACGTGAGATGGTCATCTTCGCTAACTAAGTTTTATGTTGCATTTTTAGTGTTATGTGTGATCAGTGATGACCTTTTAACAGCAGTTGATTTTATTTTTTAACTTCTTATACCAAGTGCTCTGTATATACTCAAAATTTGATTTATCGTACCTTTTTCTTTTTACATAAGATGATTTTACTTTATTCACTGAATAGCCTACCTGTTACATCTTCAGTTTTAACATTATTGTTTTTTAGTTTCTTAACAGCAAAGTTTAGATATGATGAAGATAAGGGGCTTGGGACGGGCGTAGGACATAGTGTTGTTACCACACATGTTATTGATTTTTGTCCGGATCGAAAAGACTGTCGAAGGAAGACAATAACTCGGTTGAACAAGTGAACCTTAACCTCAAATCATCACGTGTACCAAATAGAATTAACAAACACTTCGTGGGCTTATCTGTTTATTATTTAATTTTCTTCTTTGTAAAATGGAGGTTGCAGATTAAATTTGCCAAGAGTGAAAGATTAGCAGCAAATCGGAAGAACTTTATTATTCTTCCTTTTTAAACAATACTTCTTTCTAGTGTTATGTCTATCCAGGGGAGAGAGCGATCAGGGCAAAAACTTCTTCCCCTTCTTCAGAATAGAATTTTTTTTATTAAAAAAAAAACATCCCAGAGTTGGAGCTCTTGATTTTTGCAAATTAAAACTAAACTAGGTGGTGGGCCTTACGTTGTTTACGTTGCAGAAGTCAAATGAAGCAATACATCGCAATAAATATATATATATTTATATATATATATATATATATATATATAAATACTTACCTTGGCGCAGGTGGTCATTTCTGTTCTTTCTTTTCAATATGTGATATTTTGCGCTCTACCCCCGTTCTCAAAACCGATCTTTGCTTCTTGTTAACAACTGGCACATGGTAAGCTATATAAAAAAACTATCTGTCTGCAAGTGTTTGTATTAGAAATGACAGTTCGATAGGTGCAGAAAGCAAATAGACCTAATGATTTTCTTCATGTGGGAGTTGTCGAACAGTGTTCAGGATCGAGATTGGAGAGGTGGGGGTGGGTACCAAATTGTGTTTGTCTTTCAAGAAGGAAAATTGTATATTCATTTCCTTTGTTTATTCAAGGCTGTTTATTTTGTGTTTACGATCACTAAATCTGTCATACGAACTAATCAAGCCTTAACAATCACATTATACTTTTATTTGTGAATCAAGCATGTTTGTATTGCATTTGTTAAAATATTAAGTTATTCTAAAAATTGTAATTTGACAGGTGAGTCGTGCATTTTACAAGCAAGTATAATTGAAAATAGGAAGAAAAAGAAGGAACTAATATTCTAAAGTTGTTTGATCCTTTCTTTTTTGCAATACGCTGTTACCTTGTTTGAGCTCGAGCGACTGCTCCCCCAAATATTCAACCTGAATCCGCCCCTGTGTTTATCACATTTTTAAATAATTGGAAGACTCATGTTAGAAAACCCAATAGGAAATGAGGCCCCGGTTGTCCGAATGATACTCATCCGGAAAGCAAAAACTTTTCTCGACAGCATTTATTAAGAGCTTTGTATGTTTTATCGAGTTCTATCTGCTCCTAATACATATATTGAATTTGAATTTTATTTATGATATTTAGGCATCTAAGGCACAGAGTAAGATAGGGGACGGAAAATGAATCGATCAGGACCTAATGTGAAGATACCACCCAGGCATTCGTAATATATCATGACATTAATTCCACCCTATTATACAGGGTGTATCTATAGCAGTAAGTAAGGGTGGGGGATTGATTTTTGTATTTGGGTTTAGATCCCTTAAATTTAATTACAGTAGTTTATGATCTTCAAGTATCCCAGGCTCAGGCCGTTATAGGGTAGGGCAGAGGATGTTGCAAGGTAATCGCCAGGGCCTAGTTTGTAGGTACGATCCCAGCATTTGACTACTATGACAAAAAGCTCGAAGGTCCCGGATTTGATTTCCGGCAGGAGTGTAGGTGTAGATTTTAATTGTTAAACGCGAATCGTGACGGGCCGAAGTACACAGTTACTAGACAGACACATATTTTTTTTTCAAAATTCCTGTAAAAACCTTAAGTTAGGATGGCCGGCCGCTTGGTTCGTTCGCAGAACCTTCCGATTGCTAAGCCAATGTTCTACCAACAGAACTGTGGCCGTTCCGTAGTGGATGCCTTGATTTACGACACAGGTGTAGTATGGCTACAAGCTTCTTATACGGTACTTTTGTACTATATGCACTTACTTTGTATGGCATGTTATCGTTTAAACAAAAGCATATGAAGAAGAACTCTCACTGCATAATTTTAGAATATACATTTTTGGATAGAGCGGGTCTCAGGTTTTATGTTGCCTCATTTCTACTGTTAACGATATTCTAAATAATAAGCTCTATAAATTTCATTTTCTCACACTTTTGTCAGCCTATGGCATCGATAATTTTGCCCCCTGGAGGGTCTATACTTTTTACTTATTTCCACGTCAGGAATCTCGTGAGGTGTTTTTGTCAGTGTTATTTTGCAACACTCTGTATATATCTAAAACGAGAATTTGGATTACGTGCTAACGAAAGAAAATGGTAATAATTTTACTTCAATGCTCAAATATTTATTTTAGAACTTAGACTACTATCATTTCGTCGCTCATCCATTGCTACTCGTCCTTGATATGTGCGGGTTAAACATTTTTTTTTGTTTACGTCCTCTTTCGCCCGAGAGCCGATTAATACAGTAGTCAAGTTAACAGCCGTCGTAGGTCTGCTAAGCGCAGTTCAACCTTAATAAAGACAGGTGGATATCATACATCGTTCATATCGAAGATTCGTTGGCAATCGGAAATCATTCATAAGGAAAAATTGTTGAAAATTGAATATCGATCGAATGGAAGAATCTTTTGAAATCGAATATCGATCGAATAGAAAAATTGTTAGAAATCAAATATCGATCAACTCGAAAAATTGTTTATCCATATTCGATATTTTGATTTATGGTATCAATATTTCCATTCATCAAAGTATCGATCTATCCATATATCGATTAATTGCACAGTCCTATAGTCCTGGAAACGATCCCAGCAACCGCCCATCCTGAGTTTTCCCAGGATTTTCCTTAGTCACACCAGGAAAATGCCAGGATGGTATCTCGAAAATTGGCCGATTACCTTCCGTTACTCACTCTCTCTCTCTTCCCCAATCCAGTCTGAGCCACATTTGCCTAAAGGTGGTAAAGAAATTTAAATACTTGAGTATGGTAAGATATTAATTTAATGTGCTATCCTGAACTGAAGTACAACTACGTCCTAAGTCTGCCAGAAATTGGAGCTATTTGCGATCCTCACCGAACATTCTTTTGGGATATGGATTCCAAAGACTAAGAATGTTTCAAAGAGGTAACATCTGTCTGGTGATTATGATGGAAACCGTGGAAAACATGAGATTAATGGCCGACAAAGACATAAATGTGCTCGCCAATCAAATGTTGTTCCGGAACTGGATTTTAGTTTTCAGGCCTTTAGTCAACTTTTGCTCAGGCTGAAATATCCTTCCGATTATTAGTATTATTATAATACTTTTTATTCCTAAGCTCAGGCCCGCATAGGGTGGCAAAGAGGATGTTTGAAGATGTCAGCCAGGGCGTAGTTAGTAAGTACTATCCCGACATTTGCCGCCTAAAGTAAAACCCTAGCAGAATCTCAGTCAGAATGAGAAGCCACTGGGACTGTTTCAGAAACTTCCGATTGTTGAGGAATTGCTCTACCGACTGAGGTACAGCCGTTCTGTATATTGTTTATTATTATCATTATTTACTTCAGGCATCTGAGGCTGTGGAAAGGCGTCGACCATGGCCGTTGTTGAGATACAATCCCGACATATTGCTTGTGTGATTGAGAGCAAACCCTAAAAGGCCGGTCAGGATGGCTGGCCGCCAGTTTCGAATCCGGGATCTTCCAAATGCGAAGACAGTTACCGCTCAATCTACTGATCGGGACGGGCGTAAGCCATAGTGCTGTTACCGCCCATAAAATTCCTTTTATCATAATTATCTACTTACTGAGACACGACTGCTCGGTTTCTATATTTGCTCACAGAAAATACCACTTTTATATATTCATGAGGTTCATGTATTATAGTAAATTCATACTATCTATTGTTCCAGGATGTGTCGAAGAGGGCAATTACGAACGCTGCACCTGGTCATAGTCACTCCACTTGGCATCAGTAAGGGGTATTCTCCAAACAATTTAACAAATGTTTTGGTCCCTGCGAGCCCCCTCCAGCACACGGCACACCCATGCCTTCATTTTGGGATCAAGAAAAATACATATTGATGTTTCCGTGTGTTTAAAGGAATAAGTTGAAAACTTGGCAGAAAACTTGCACAAAGAGTTACATGTGTTTAATGCGAACAATTTTCATTCCTGACTGTTAAGTACTTTTTTTTTTACTTTTGAACTGTTAACTTTCAACATAATCGTAAAGAGCATCGTGCTTTAAAAGAAAAGTTTAATGTTTTTTTTTCAATGCTCACTACTAGTTTTTTTTACTAAATGAGTATTGCAATTTACTATTAAACTATTATAGGAATAAAATTTTGTGAGTTTAGGAAAATCAAAATTTATTTTATTTGATGTGGATGACTATTTCTTTTTGCATGTTTTATTTGTAGACTAGCAACCTATGACAATCCTCGAAGGAAGATACCATCCAGACATTCGTCTCTGACGAATATTCGGAAAGGAGTCAGTCGGAATGTCCAGCCCAGACCAAAACTCAGGCACGCAAATTGCAGGTCAAAAACTATACTACAGCGTGTTTTTCTTGTACCCAGTGTTGTTTTTTTAATATACTTTTTACCAACTATATCGACTTACTACCTGCTTAAGATGCCCAGTTGAAGTTAAAGTTGCGGCGTATAGTATAAAAACCCGTTATATCGACAGTGGAAACATTTGCCAAAATAATAATAGATGAATTCGAAGCCGTTTTAACACTTATAAATCGGGTTTCACTTCGCAACATTTTAGCCATAGATAAAAAATAGTTAATTTTTTTGCTAAACAAGCTTTTAGTAATAAAGTGGATATAATAAATTTTGATATGCGCCGCAGCTAAGTATTTTAGGTGTTATTCAGATTTTACGTCAGCACATTATTGGTCAATTTAGATCCCTCTCACTTAGTAAGCAACATTAAGTAGATGCCCTATCCCTAATGGATAGAAGCCCACCCAAAATAAGCAGAGTTTGAATCTCGCCATAGAAAGCAAAAGTATTATTTGAACGACTTCTGACATAAAAATATGTATATGCTTAAAAAGGAACTACTAAGTAGTATCAAAATTCCTTATTTATAGTAAAACAAAGATAAATTTTGATAGTACGCGCCGAAGTTAAATATGTGTTTGAAGCATATCCTTTTTTTTCAGGAGTCGTTCAAGTATTACATAAGCATTCTGGGGCGAGGGGGTTCAAGCATTGCTTACTTTTGCTGCGCGTCAAAGTATTAGGGATAGGACATCCAGTTAATGTTGCTTACTAAGAGGGAAGGGGTCTAAATTGACCAAAAATACGCTGACGTAATATCTGAATGACACGTAATATTGTGTAACAAACTGTCGAGAAAGTGCTCCTAAAGTGTTCCAAAACTGCTGGAAAGTTAATAAAGTGTCTTGATAGTTTACTAAAGTAGTTTCCAAAATACACTTTTGGAACACATTAAAATTGAGGCCACTTTGTTTGCAATTTTTAGCACTTTTGTAACACTATTAAAGTAACACTTTTGTAAACTTTTAAACAGCTTTTGAACAAACTTGAGACACTTTAATAGCACTTTAGTTCACTTTTGGACACTATAAAAGTGTTCAAAAGTGAGCTAAAGTCGTTTCCAGAAAGTGCTCAAAGGTGTTCAGAAAAGTGTAACAAAAGTGTTCTATTTTTTACAGTGCTGCGTATATCTGTGACAACTAATTTATTTTACGGTTCTTCCAGCATATCGATATAAAATCGTTTATATCTAGTAACCTATTGGGTGCTTGAATTAATTCTCGCTGTTGCTAAATAAAGAGCAGCAGTTGTGCGCGGTGAATCGGGCCATATGTGACTATTACTGTACATGCAAGTACCGGTAGTAGGTTGTGAGAAGCAGTGAGGAATACGCGATCGAAGTGTAGAGAACGCAAGATTTATCCAATTAAAGATGTTAGGTTTCGTACCAAAAAATAAAACATTTGCGGGAAGATTGATGTTCTGCTCCCATCTCGGAAAATATGCTGCTGAAAGTTATCATTTGGTAGTGGGAGCCTCTAGGATGGTCGGCTAAAAAAGTTTGAAGACCGCGAATTGGAGGCATTATGGAAGGTAAATATTGTCAGACGCTCAAACAGTTGTCGAAAACACTACATATCGATGAGTCAATTGTTATATAACTTTCAAAAGCATTGGAATGATCCAGAAAAGCAGAAACTTGGTCCTCGATGAATTGCGGAAGGAAGGCAATGCGAAATGTTCCATCATTTGAGAAATACTGCTTCAAAGACAAAAACGGAAGTCGCTTTTGCATCGAATATTGACTAGCGATGAAAAATGAATTCGTTACAACAAACCTAAACGCAGCAAGTAATGGGTGCTTCCGGCGAACCATCAACCTGAAAGATAAAACCGGGTATTGGTGGAAAGAAGTTGATGTTATGCATTCAGTAAAATCAATCCGGTATTGTACATTTTGAGCTGTTGCAACCAGGTGAAACGAACACAGTTAAACTATACCGACGACAATTACTCTATTAGAAACGTTCACCACTAACAAAGGCCCTCAATACGCCACAAGAAATGACAGAGTTATTCTGCTCCATGACAACTGTAGACCGTATGTCTCAACCAGGTGATGGATCAATGTTAAAAGATACCGACAACAAATTACTCTATTAGAACCGCCACGCACGGACAAACGCTCTCAATACGCCACAAGATATGGCAGCGTTATTCTGCTCCATGAAAACGATAGAACGCAAGTCTCCAAATCCTTGAAGGATATCTTGGCGGAATTTGGTTGGGTTATCTTACTCCACCCGCCATGCTCCCCGGATATTTCTCCGTCAGATTACAATTTGTTTCTGCCGCTACAACATTTTTTTTCTGAGCAGCACTTCTGTTATTTCGCAGAAATCCAAAAATGGCTTCATCAATGGATTGCCTCAAAAGACCCTGCATTTTTTTACAGTGGAATCCAATTGTTACATCTAAAGTGGGAACAGGTTATAGCTTTCAACGGGCGCTACCTTGACTAGAATACCGTTTGCCCTACTGTGGCAATAAATGTGGGTTTATGTGGCAAAAACCGCGAGATTTAATTCAAGCACCCAATAGTACAAACACAACAGTATCATGCAACGAACATAATTTGTAATACTTATAGGAAATTTATATTCGATGAAAACTGAATTTTGGATCTGTTACACTGGTAAACACGTCTTTAATACACAATATTGTAAATATAGTAGGGTAACTTTATATCGTTGAATGTTTCGTTTTCTTTAGGATATCTCTTGTACAGAGTCCGCCAGAAAGATGTATACACCCTTTAGCATCCTGTATCAGGATACTGGCACTGGCAATTGTTATGAAAGTTGTAGTATGGGTTGTAGCCCAACACATGTCGGCATTGTCAATTCTTGTAGTACAGGTGTTCACTCCACAGATGTCATTACTTTCAGCAGGGTTAGTGACTCTTTCTTATTTCAGAGATAAGAACATGACAGGAGCACGTCTGACGTTTGAGGAGCGTAAGTACGTTTTGAAGTGTTTTATTAAGGTTGAAAATGCCATAGAAGTGCAGCGTCAGTGGAGAGCGGAGTTTGGTACTGAACCACCGACCCGCCTAACAATCAAACGCATTGTTGACAAGTTTGAGGAGCATGGAACAGTTTGAACGGTCACCACAGAAGTCTGCTACCCAAAGTTCACGGAAGGTGGAGGTTAGTGCTACAAGTGTACGACGAAGTTTGAAAAAGGTTAAGTGGAAATGGTTCATTCCGCGATTACTGCATGCCATTAATGATGACGATCCCGATCGTCGAATGCAATTTTGTGAATGGTATCAGCAAATGGTAACAAACGATGAGCAGTTTGTGACGAAGGTTGTGTGGTCTGATGAGGCCCAGTGTAAACTCAATGGAACAGTCAATCGACATAACTGTGTCTATTGGGCACCGGAAACTCCGCACGTCCATGTTGATAAGGCAGTGAATCTACCAGGGGTTACTGTCTGGTGTGGACTTTCTGCTCGGGGCTTGATAGGACCCTTCTTCTTTGAGGATAGTGTCACTGGAGAAGCGTACCTGCAAATGCTACGTACATTAATTCTACCAGGTATACGTGCACTGTATGGAGACGATGAGGTCTTCTTCCAACAGGACGGGGCCCCACCCCACTACCACCAAGAAGTACGAGCCTTCCTCGATGACAATCCGCCGGGAGATTGTATTGGTCGAAGAGGACCCATTGAGTCCCCCCCCCCCCCCGTTCACCAGATCTTACCCCGATTGACTTTTTCTTGTGGGGAATTGTGAAAGATAAAGTGTATCAACGTAAGCCGCGCACGCTCGAGGAACTTTACCAGGAGATTACAGAGGCATGTGCATCGGTCTCCATTGATACATTGACCGCTGTAACTGCAGCGACCGCTCGTCGTGCTGTTCGGTGTTTGTCCGTCAACGGCCATCATTTTGAACATGTATTGTAAACATATGCTTACCTCAAGGTTTGTAACAGATATACGAGTATGAACACTAATTACATGTAATTACGGAATCTGAAATATAGTTTTTTTAGGTAAACAGTGTATACATTTTTCTGGCGGACTCTGTATATTAGATAAAGCCTCATTCGGATGTCCAGGTGGGGAATGCTTGAGGGAGCTTCAAGAACGGGATTAAGAACAGACGTTATACAAAATTGACGCTCTTCAGGTGGCAGTATGCGAGACCGAGAAGTACAAGTTGGGCATATTAGCAATACAAGAAGTCTGTTAGATGGGCCAAGAAAACATTCGACATTGCAAATACACTTTCTAGTACAGGGGAACACAATCAGACAATTTCGGAACAGGATTCCCCTTTACGAACTGTATTCTTCCGGCGGTTCAGATTTTAGAATTCGTAAGGGAAAGATTATCGTATGTAATGATACGTACTCGGTGGTGCAACACTGTTTTAATAAATGTTCATGCTCCTACGGAAGTTCCATAAGGTAACGACTAAGATATAATTTACAAGGTGTTAGGAAGGTTGTTTGACTATTATCGAAGTATAACACGAAAATTGTGTTGGGTCATTTCAACTCTAAAGTAAGGGAGAGCGGCAAAATTTAGACCTACTATAGGCAAAAAACAGCCTTCGTGAAATCAGCAAGAACAATGGAGACGGACTGATTAACTTTGCAATTTCCAAACATCTACTAGTAAAAAGCATGTACTTTGAACACAAATACACATTGATGTCTCAGGATGGCAAAACTCTTAACCAGGTCGATCACGTTTTAGTAGATCTTGCAGAGGAGCGTTAGGTGACACCGTCCATCAGTTAGTGATCACAAAAGTGAGGGTAAACTTACGCATCGCGAACAGGGAAAGCAGGGCATCAAGATATTGGAACTTAAACGTTTAGATAATCCATACGTAAAAGCATGCAACCAAATGGAAATCTCAAATAGGTTCGAAATCTTGGCCGACTCGAATATAGCAAACATTACTTTAATAATCAAGTTTATGTAAAGATCTGGGAGTCAATTCGTGATAAAGTTAATGGCGCGCCAAAGGAGCATGTAGATCAGAGGAAACAGCAGAAAAACACGCCTTGGTTTGATGATGATTTCATGAAGCTTCGTGAGCAACTAAAACAAGCAAGGTAAAGATGGCTAAGTAATAAACGAAAAGTAAATACAAACCACTATACAAACGCCAATCGAAATACCACACGCGTGATCAAAAGCAGAGAGCGAGAATATCTTACGCACAAGATTCAGCAGATAGAAGAAAACAACAAGACAAATGAAATAAGAGATTGTACAGAATAATAAAATAATTAATAAAAGTCTTCCTGCCGAGGTTAGGAATGACTAGAAATGAGCGCGGAGATATTCAGACCAATCAGACTAAAATTATCGATTTGTGCAAAAGTATTTAGATAAACTTCTTAATGTACAAAATGCAGAAAAATTCAGAGGAATCTGAAAGTCATACCGCAGAACGGTGGGTACCCAAACCAAATGAGACCGAGGTCGAACTCTCCATAAAAAAATAACACCAGGAATAGATAATATCAAAGTCAAATAGACAATATACCATTTTAGCTTCAAGTTTTTTTTTGTTTTTTTGTTTTAATAGCCTACTACTAGTTTCCCTTAAACAATACTAACTACATTTCCAGGGAGTTGATCAACCCGTTCGACCTCCCTGCTGTAATGTATTGCCTTAGAAAGACGCATACGAAGCAAAATCTATGTAATAGTTGGAAAGTTGCAAACGTTACATTAACGTCCTATGAACGAAATTCAATGCTGTTGAAATATAGTTGAAGGTTCAATCTGTTTTCAATATCCAAATAAGGATACGATAGACGTATGTAATTTTATTATACTCACATTCAAATACAGTTTCTATGCAATTAACTTAAAAAAAAAACTCATATCAAGCATAACCCTCTTTTTAATGAGTTGAGATAGTAACGTTATTTACTGAGTGGTGGCTTGTGCACCCCAATACCAAAAACATTTTTAAGCAAAGTTAACTAGTTATCTATTGAAGTAAATTGCCAATGGAAGCTTTATTACACAATCAATATTTTTAAATATAAAATAGTAATACTTTTAATTGAATCTCATATACGGTATATAAGCCAGTACATAATATATCGTAAAATACTATGCCGGTACCTTTATATGTTCATAAATACAAATAATATTTTCTTGATGTAAAACAAAAGCGAAATTACATCCTTTGTTTACTTTTTGGAAGAGTCTCTGTATATTACCTTCTTTAGTAAAGTGTCTTTACAAATAAAAGTGCCACAAATGACATTTTTTGTCTCTTGAGCGAGGACACTGGACACATCTCCCTTGGACTGATGCAAAGTGTTAACTCGCGCCGTGGTTTCTAGAATATATATGTAAAATTCTAGAATGACACAATGCGTAATACTTAAGTACAGATAAAAAGAGCAATTACAGTAGAATCCAAAATTTAACATTAGCTCCTTCTACTGGCGATTGCGGGAAGATATTTCCTTAGATATTACGGGAAAACACACACACCCCACTCGAATTAAATTCAAATTACTGCAAGAAATATTATTGAGTACAGTTATTTTTAATATGCTGAATAGAAATAAACAATAAAAGTCAATGAGTGTCGTTCTTGAATAAGCATTTTTAATAACGTAACAACGAAATGAATTGCACTGGGGTGTGTTTGCACCTCACGTCGTAAAAGGAGGGATATTCTATGGCATAGTTCAATTTAACAATTAAAAACATATTGCATAAACCTCATATTAACGATATTAAATATTTTTTGGAATATAGATTGAAATTTAACGGTCTTTTCAACATAATCCCATAAAATCTATACCATAGTTTAAAATAATAGTTGAACACACATCGTATTATCAACGTTAACAAGTTTTTGCTCAAATATGATTTTAAATTAAACGTACTTTTTCAAACGATAATGTCTAATTAACGAAATAAGCCCAAAATTAAGTTTGAAACCACGTTTGTGTGCTACAGAGGTACATGTGGATCCCAAGACTTATCATTGTGTCCAAGCTACACCCCAAAATAAGCAGGAAATGGTTGATCTATAAAATGTAATATGTTATCTCATATTTTGAAGAGCATATTCCATACAAGTGATGTAGAATGTATTAAGATTTTTGAAGTACCATTTACGTTAAGAATTTATATTTTTCTTCAAAGGAAAAAGGTAAAAAATAAATCAGGCTAATCAATCTGTCTTTAACTGAAATAAATAAACTTGCAGCATAATGCAAAAAAAAAAAAAAAGATGGACTAAATGCTGCTGCATATATCTAAAGCTACAGGTCTTGTGATAAAATTACATTTGAAGATATCCCCTGTCTTAAAATCTTGAGCCAATTTGAAGAAACTTATATGTACGAGTATATTATTATTATTTAACATCTTACCTACAACATCGTGAATAGTTGCTGATTCATTGCAGCTTACGAAGTAATTGTAAAAGGCCACCATCACAATTCCTCCATTTTGTGCCTGAGATGAAAACGAATATATGTTATCAAACAAAACGTATTTAAAAGATCGCAGTACGTTTACCTAAACTACGATCAGTTTAACTGTATGTATACCGTAAACATATCTTACGATTAATAAAAACCAGTTTGTGTTTTCAACGGAGCTGGCGATGTGAGCGAGGGGTGTCTTTGAGATGCCACTGAACGTGCCTCGGAGTACTGAAGTGCTTTGTCTTTTTATTTTATCAATCTAGTATTTATTATTCAAATTATTCTACAAGGAAACGATTCCAGATATCAAAAATGAATTTCTGAAAACTTTTGTGTTATTCAAAAGTGTTTTAACTACCCTGTTTACTGGGCTACTACCCTGTTACCCTTTAACAAACTTGGTCTTATGATCTTTCTTTTTGAGATAAAGTGTTTCAAATATCGACTTAATCAAGTGATTAAAGCCGGGGATAGAAGGAAATTTTATAAAATGGTCGTAAATAATGCAGAAAAGTTAAAATGTTTCTTTAAATATAACTTGTATGAACAAAAAAGCCTTCACAAACTGCATCATGGTGTTATTATGTTACACTGTTGCCTTTTATAAGTTATAAAACTATAAGTTTTCCAAAGGTCATGTTTGAATATATTCGATATCCAGAATTGAATAGTGATAACAAACGTTATGCGAAGCGTAGATGATGTGTTGTAATTTATGGACTTTACAAAAGTGATGTAGTTAACATACTTGGAAATACTTCTAAAATAATTGGATAAATCAGTCATGTGTGACACAATACATATTATTTATAAACGTTACTTTTATAAACTAAATTGTTTAAACAAAATACATTATTTTTTAACAATCTCCAGATACAGCCCAATTCGCTTTTTTTTATACTGAATACATTAACAACAATAAAACAAGCGAAAAAGTTTTGGAAAGGAATCAGTACTGACCTTGTTCAGTGTACCAGCACAGCATTCGGCTGGTGTGACTGAGGCAAACCAGGGATAACCTGCGTCAAGGTAGCACTGGGATTCGAAACTGGGTTATACCATTTACAGCGCGAGTTGTATACAAACAAGCCCTTCGTGGTCGGTAAAGATTCCATTTGCAAGACGACCTAGGTTCTAAACCCACTTTCGTAAACATTTCACTTCTTTTCTGAAATAGGAAGTACTTTGAAGATTGCGAAAGCTTAAAAAAATACTTTAAACAATGCGCCACTTTAAAAACGATTTTGAAAAATCCATAACAGCACGTGATATTGGTCCAATATTAGTCCAATACTCAGCCAACCTTGCTCAATATTGACCGTTACTGGCCCAGTATTGAAGAATGCGTCAGTTTTTGAAAAAAGGTCTTTGAAGAATGCTCCACTTAGAAAAGACTACGAGGAATGCGCCACATAGAAACGACGTTAAAGAGTGCGCCACTTTAAACGACATTATTGACAACATTGGATGAGGATGATAATTCTTTTAAACTGTTCCTTTTTACCAATAATTTCAATGTATTCTGAGAAATAAATTTTTATGCGTTTTCAATATATAGTATCACTTTTATCACTTTGATTATGTAAGGGCAAAGTAAAGAAAAGATATGCAACAAGAGATTGCAGCAATATCTTCGTATATGTCTAATGTTTTTTCTTTTATCGTTTCATGAAATTTCAATGTTGATCCTACAAATTCAACCCTGGAGAATTCACGCTTTCAGGGAAGAAAGTTCATAACCAATTGCAGAGTTCTATCCGTTCCGATGTTTTATTTTCTTTCTTATTCATTGTTAAAAGTGATTCATTGTTATATCCATAACAACAATGAAACGATGATATAAATCGTTTATTATAATTGTATTGTCATACAATTTATATCATTGTTATATTACAACGATTATATTACAACATACTTCTGTTATGGCCACTGCACCATACTTGGGCGCCTATAGCTCCAAATCAACGCGTTTTGATATTTCTTGAAAGGAACTATTTTCTTGTTTCTGTGTGACAAGTTTAATATATGACAATTATCTTTGAAACACTGTTCATTCACATGATAATTTTTCTTTTATACTAAAAATAAATGTAAAAACAAAAAGAAAGTAAATAGAAGAATGTGTGTTTGCCTGAAAACTTACCACCATACGAAGAATATGGTCCGGAACATTTCTGGTACTGTTACAAAGAGCGTGTGCGGAGGAATGTGAAAATATGACTGGAGCTCGTGTCACTTCCAACGCATCAATCATGGTGCGAACCGAAACATGAGACAAATACACCATCATCCCGAGCCTGTTCATCTCCTTAATGACCAACTGCAACAGAAAGAAAGAAAAAATGAAAGGCTTTTAAAGCCACAATTTGTGTAAATCTAGATGGAAAAGAAAGAAAAGACATTATTGCTTACATTTGTTTATTTACTTCGCGCAAAATTTTTTATATCTTCCTCTTTCATTTTCGTCAGTGTAGTTTGAGAAGAAAATACAACTTGCAAGCTTTCTGTGGTGAAAGAGAAAGAAAAGTCAAAGAAGAGAATTAATCTCGAAAGAGCACTTTCTGTAAAAATGAGATACGTTGCTTTATTTTACAGAATTTATATTTTTATTACTTTATTTTACGTATCAAGGTGTTATCGTGGAATACGTTGGAATCAGGCTTTCTAATGTTGATACTTGGATTGCAAGAATGGTTTAATACATCACGTGATAGATTGTGCTGCTGCTGTTTGTAATTTTGATCAACACGCTATCCCAATACATATTGTTGATCAAATTATTTTATCTAATTTCTGTAAGTGTTTAATAATGACACACGAGTGAACTCACATACGAATATACAGATTAGGAATGTGGCTTCCTTTTTTCAATAAATATAAGAGAATGGATACGTGTTGTTAACGATCTATTTCTTAAAGTCTCGGCAAATAATGATACAAGATGTCTCGACTTATAAATTCACAAAGTTCTACATTTATTTGAACAAGATATGAGGGATCTTTTTATGGTAACCTACTACACAAATTTTAACCCTTGTAGAACTAAGGCCAAAAAGTTACGTTAAGCCCTAAGGCAAGTGAACCCCACAGGGATATATTAATTAATTATTTAACCTATTACTTATGCTTTATTATTACGCTTGGAATTAAGAAACAAATATATTTAACATATTTTAGCATGCGCCTATAACCTATAAGAAAACATTGCCATATATTGTATTACAATCTTGGATCTTTGCGTTACAAAACAACATGGTGCAATAGTCAATGTTTTCTCCTAAGTTTCGTTTCTTTGTACAAAAGCAATAACACAATTTCCCTTGTTATTCCTTTCTACAAGGGCCAATATTCAGTAACATATTGACCCTTGTACACGGAAACGAACTGTAAGAAACTATGTCACCATGTTGTCCTATAACGGAAAAGATCCATTCTCTTTTAGCACGACTTTATATAATAGTCGACGAGCATATGTCAATATTTCCTAGTCTATGGGGTTTTGAGTGAAGGGATGTTGCGGGTAGGGTGAATACCTTCGATGGAAGGTACCTAATCATGTGGTACCAGGTGGCAAGCCGAAAACCGTGGCAGGGGACCGCGAGGGGGGGGGGAACAAAATGGCCGTCGGTGAAATTTGTCTCTCTGGCTTTAAACTTCTACAAATTTTAAATTAAAATCTTCGTGGTTGTGCAAATAATTTAATAACACATTAGAAATTCAATTTTAGGACAATTTGTTCCCATAGCGACGCCATATTTAAAATATGGCGTCCTTAAATTACATAATTATTCTCGATCCCTTTTCTTTATATTCAAAGGGAAATAACTCGTAAACTACCACAGGTAGGCGAAATAAGTTTGATATAAACGTTGTAGGCCAGTTCAAGCGCTTTCCAACAAGGTATGTGCCATTTCTGTATCTTCAAAACTAACCGAGCTAGACTACTTTATGTAATGGTAGATGTGTGACTTATGGCTTTTAATGCAGGACCAGAAAGATTGGTCTGACACCTGCAGTTGTAAGTTCGTGAGTTTTGTGTGAACGACCGTTGCGGGTAGGGGAAATACCTTTATTAGAAAGCACCTAATCATGTGGTACCAGGTGGCAAGCCGAAAACACAGGCAGGGAACCGGGATGGGGGGAAAAAATGGCCGCCGGTGAAATTCGTATATCTGCCTTTAAAGTGCTACAACTTCTACAAATTTTAAATTAAAACGTTCCTGGTTGTCCGAATATTTTAATAACACATTATAAATTTAATTTTAAGACAATTTGTTGCCATAGCGACGTCATATTTTAAATATGGTTTATACGCAACAGATTTTTTGGCAATCCTGGCTGGAGTCGCACAAAAACTGGAACGTCCCCAACCTAATGATCCCAAAAGTGGATCACACAGACAAATAGGGCCGCCAGGAGCCTAGAGTACCCACGCAACGCATCTAACCTAACCTCTAGCTCCAAACATTTTCTACACCCCAGACGAGCGGTGCCTTCCAGATTTAAGAATATCTGGGAAAGAGGATTCCAGATCCTTGTGATCGCTGTAAAAAAAATAATTTAGATCTAGGGAGGATATACCGGTAAGGTGACACCTCCAATCTTTTAATTAGATCGTCAGTTCATACTCCGAAGTACCAGCTGGTTCAGATTAGCGACAGATTAAGAAAGAAAAACGCAAATCTTTACTTGGGAAATAATCTCAAACGATGATACGCATAACGACTCATATGTGACTCATACGGTGTCTTTACTCACTTCGAAGTCTACAGGGTGGCAAAAGACCATGTCTTACCTTTACCTTAGTAGGGCCCACACCTGTAGTCTGGAATCGCTGAAATAAAGACGAACGAACACAACGAATGACGGTCGCAACTCAATCCAAACGTAGTGTCATAACGCAAAACGCAAATAATATATATTCACACCAATCACATGCTGGAGTCACTTCATATGTCAATGCAGAAATAACCAGAAATTCGATATATAGTTCCTTTCCCAAGTCATCACTTCTCAGCTGGCGAAAGAATCCTACCACTGGTCTACGGATTTATGAACCGATCTAATCTAATTAAAATAACATCACTTAAAACGATAGGTTTACCGAAACACAGAAATAATGAGTATCAATTGCTGTCAACTTCACGTAACGATTTGTAGCTAATTTCCAATAGATATCAAGTTAAACATTAAATAACTCACTGCACATTATAAACATTACTAAACACTGTACGAGGATTATCAACTAATGCCTTATATCGTACCTGGTTAACTGAGAGGTTTCTACACTACGTTCACTGAACATAAACTCAAGATTGTTTTCGAAGAAATATAAAAATTTCAGAATTTCAATTTATTACTTTGAATTTACATATTTCACGCTTTCGGCTATGATAATTTTATCAGAATCTGAACAGAATTACAGTTGAGTTGTAAAACAAACAAATTTGAATCGCTGGTATACATGAATTAAGCAGAACTGAAAGTTACTTAGTCACACATAAATGTCCATAATTTCTGTAATAATTAACAAATTCCGTTGATTTTTTCACAAATCATTCCCGAAATATTGTTGTATAATTTAGAAAAGTTTTAGCACAGTATTATTTACACAAAAGAAGTTTTAGTCCAAAATGCATGGTAACGAAAGAATCACTTTAACGTTAATAATTTTGTGACGTCATTACAGATGATTACTACGTTATACAAAATACGTTCTGAATAAGTCTTGAAAATACTAAATATTTTTATAAAATATGACTTCTTCATCGGAGAATAGTGGCTGGAGTTGAAACCAAAATTATCGAACCATGTCGAATAAATTAAAATTTACTATTAACATGAAAACGGTACGCAAAGATAGTCGAGCAGACATGTTGCTAATTTGATCAAGTAAGGAAAATATGCGGTAGCTGTCAAACATGGCTAACCGGGAATTTCGAATAGATTTGGAAAACTGGAGACGAGACATTCGCATATGATTATTAAAATCCAACGAACCGATATTTATAATGTAAGAATTCGGTCAATAGCGGCCCCATGCTGAAATTTAGAACATATTGAACATACTGATAAATAATCTCAAAACAGAAATAATATAAAATTTTAATGAATTGAAAATTCCGAAATGATGTCGCTGAAAAGTCCTGTTAGCACTTATATCGGTTTAATTCTTCTTAATACGATTTAATATATTGCATCGGAATAGATGAAATCAGACGAAATCGAAAATTATGTTAAATTTAGTGTTTATATCTACCTCTCGTAGACAGGGCTTAGGAAGTACAGGTGACGGAAAGCCCATGCATCCACTCGTCTCGTTTTAAAAATTGGAACTAAACTAACATGGCGTGGGAGAGCAGTTCTCCCAGCAAACGGAGAAGAAGGCTGATTCACACCAATCAGCAAAAAACAAGTCACGAAGCATTGACTAGGGCCAATCAAAAACAAGCGTTAGATCCAAGTCATTGATGCGTGACTAACGAAAACCTGGATGGATAACGATAAAATTCCAAAGAAAAATCCAAGCGGAACACGCTCAAAGAGTCTAAAACCAACCAAAGAGAATGAGCTAAGGAGAACACACTGAAAGAAAACAAAACGGAGACTAAGAAAATAAAAGGGGAGAAAATAAATATAAAAATGGAACAGCAACTAGGCTGTTACAATGGTGTCCTTAAATCCCAAAATTGATTATTCTCGATCTTATGTTTATATATTCAAAGGGAAATAACTTTTAAATTGCTACCTGTAGGCGAAAGTACCCTGAAATAAATGTTCTTTTACAATTCAAATCCTTCAAAATGAGAATCGTAGATGTAGTACTTTATGGTTTTTAATGCAGGGGCAGAAAGATTAGTGAAAGACGCTGTGAAAGCTGGAAATTCAATATCACAAAATTAACCTTACTGATTTTTATAATGACTCAGAGCGTCCCTATTAGGATTGGGCGTGTAAAAAATACATCAGAATTGTTCTATCATCATTGCCACCTTTGCTTTATTTGTTTTTAAACTATGCGGTTCTTGAGTGTACAGGAAAGAGGGGTGTAACGAAAGCACAACACAAACATAAACTGCACAAAAACACAACAAAACACAACATATACAAGTAACTTTGGCTTTACATATACCCAATCTATCCTATATGATGCTCTGTGATACAATTAGTTTAGAAATATATCCTCGAGTTACACATTTTTGGATTTAAAAGAGTTACCACATAAAGAAAAAATATATTTTCTCGTGAGATATTTTATTTAACTAATCTGTCAATACCATTGTTTATATACCTTGGCGTTTGATTTATTTTATTTATTTCACTTATTTAATTTTTATTTCTTTATGAACCCGTAGCCTATTCGACCCAGCCGGTCACTATAAAAAAACTCAGCTCGTTAGTGGGTCTTTACTAGTTGGTTTCTCACCTGAGCATTCCTTACATTCTATTTCTAAGTTTTCTCCCCTACGATGTCACACCTATGGTTTCTCACCTGAGCATTCCTTACGTTCTATTTTTAAGGTTTCTCCCTTACGATGTCACACCTACGTTCTGTTTTGTTTACCATTTGATTCAGTTATTCAGCCACAGTATCTTATAGCATGAAGTTTTAACAGTTTATTATAAGCGTAAATTGTCACATGTACTGACACTGGTATTCACATTTTCTCAGCTTGTTATTATTGTGAGTTCCAGCAATTCGTTGTTGTTTTCCACATTGTTCCTGAAGAATTTGAAAATCAGATTCATTTAATGTTCCTTTATGATAACAATTGATTCCATTATTTGGGGGAACAAAGGCCATTTGAAAACTAGGCATCGAGAGTCTCATCACTATCATCTTCTGAATCTTCCCATCGTAAGTCATAGTTTACACACTGATCTTCATCTCCACCACAAATATACAGTTCAGTACATCGCAGGGACTGAGATCGACATTTTCATGCAAAAGAACATTTACTTATTGTGCAACCGCAGTGAATCAGCCGCAATACAGTCTCTGGAGCCCAAGGTAGTGTACACATCACAGGAACAATCTTCATTTCATCACTAGTTTCTTCTTCCCATCCACAATCTATCGACTTGGCGGATTTGGATGCGATTTTCCGGCACTTTTTCATACCAGTACTTGGAAGTTCACTCTTTTAATGAAAGGCGTAAGGGCAGCTCTGGTTGGAGGAAGACCTGAGCCTTGAATGTCCCTTTTCGTGAATAGCCACCATCGTAGTTTCCCAATATCTGGAATGTTAGGGCTCGACACATAAACATTGCAAATAAACTTCTCAATGATCCTCTCGTTATCGTCATTGAACCGAGTAGAACCGAGATTTCCAAGGGATTCAAGCATCGCAAATCCAGCGTTGTAAAATGCTTTCCAAAATATCTTCTTTGACTTCCTTGAAATTCCCCAGTAATGTCACACCCTGATATAGCATGGAACCCAAGTAAGGCTTCTACTCTAAGAGATCCAAGAGAGGTATGGATAATATGAATATCTATCATCATCTTATTAGCTCCAACTCCTGTGACAAACTTCGTATTGGCAGGTAAGTGTCTAGACCACCACACAGACAGAACAAGGGCATCAGTATCTTGGGACATTATGTGGATGGTCTGTGCCCCTTGTGATGCTAAATAAAGATTGTGAAGTATAATTTTTGTATCTATTTCTTCATGAGTACTCTTTAACTCACTGATGTCCTTCCCTACTGAAGATTCTGCTTCTGTCCTCCAGCTGGCAACTAAGAGTTTTTCCAACTTGCTTGCATGAAGGAGATTTTTTTCTGAAAGGTAAGCTATGAATGCATCTTTGTTTTTGGATGGGACAGAAGATTTCTCATAGTGACATTTTGTTTATATTGGTAGAGTCATATATCTTGTTTTCGATTGTTGAGCTGTATCTTGCTCTTTTCTTCTATATTGACAATTTAATGACTTATTTCCATACGTATCGAAAACAAGGTGAGTTTCATCGTTTTTCAAGATTGTTGACTCTATTCCTTTGCAGAATTCTATAGACAAATCGATTCATGTGTTAACATGCGCTGGCTTTTTCAACGCTTGGAGTTCCACCATGCCATCAAGAATAGCAACAGAGTAAGAAGCAGCTGATTTGTGTGTAATTGATGTTTCAGTGCTACTAAGTACGTGTGTTGTTGAATCGATTTCTTCCAGTTCTATTCTTTCGTCATCTTCCACTTCCGATGTTTTATCTCTCCATCTTTCTGACCTGATATTCTCATCTTCCTGGAGCAGCAACTTTTCTCTAGGTTTCCCTTCCTCTTCTATAGGTTTGCCGACATTCTCTAAAATTTTCATAAGAACACTCTCTTTCCTACATAAGAACTAGTCTAGCTCCGTTTCTTTTAAAGATGCAGAAATGGCACCTACCTCGTTGGAAAGCCCTAAAACTGGCCTGCAATGTTTATTTCAGAACTATTTCGGCTACCTGTGGTAGTTTACGAGTTATTTCCCTTTGAATATAAAGAAAAGGGATCGAGAATAATTAATTATGGGATTTAAGGACGCCATATTTTAAATATGGCGTCGCTATGGGAACAAATTGTCCTAAAATTGAATTTCTAATGTGCTATTAAATTATTTGCACAACCACGAAGGTTTTAATTAAAAAATTGTAGAAGTTATAGCACTTTAAAGGCAGAGAGACAAATTTCACCGACATCAATTTTGTCCCCCCCCCCTCGCATCCCCTGCCACGGTTTTCGGCTTGCCAACTTCCAATGAAGGTATTCACCCTACCGGCATCCCTTCATTCAAAATCCCACGAACTTACAAATGCGCCTAGAGTATAACGTACGTATAAGTACAAAGAATTTTACAGTTCTTTTTTTTCATCAGGACATGTTTTTAATATCTTATTTTCATGTGCATGCGATCTAGTAAAAAGCTTTCCTTGGAACTTGATTGAACTTCGATAAAGGGCAAATAGTTTCTAACTGTTCTCGCTAACCTTTCACTTGATCAGATTCGTATAAATATTGTAATAACTGCATTTTTTGTTCTTAGTTAATGTAATCAACTTTTTATAAAACATAAATAATGAACTGAACTTATGGTAGGAGATGAAACAAAATCGATAGCTGTCTTTCTGGAGGGTCACGTATGTTCCTCTTCGTTCTTCATACACATGCTGCAAGTCTTTCTCGATATCACAGTACTATGTTTTTACAAACAAATTTCTTGCATCCTGCACATGCTGCACGAACTTTCTGTCTTTTTTTCTAGGACACAAATAACACCTTCCCGGGGAAGAAGGTGCTGTTGTAATTTCCTCTTCCCCAGAGTTCCTTACTTGAACAGTTGGATCCAAATGCTTCATGAACCTCAACACTGTGTAACGGAGACCCACAGGATTTTGTTTCCGTTTCCCGATTTGAGGGAAAAGCAGCATTTTCCCTAACGACAAGAGAAAAGTTCTGCGTCTGTCCTTCTGTAATTCCCACTCGGAGAATCTTGTTACCCAAACTGCCAAAGCATTTATGGCGCTGATGTCTAACATATTGTAAAATACTGCCATAGGTCGTCGCTTAGTCTTCCTTTTGGTAGAAAATTCTTTACACATTTTGTCAATTGTATCGACGCCTCCCTTTGTGTCATTGTAAAGCAGGATAATATCGGGCTTCTTTTCTGCACCTTCAGATATCTTCGCGTCATGGTGTTTTGTTGATAGTAGAACAACAGCTCGATTCTTTGCCGGTCCATAGGTCACAAATGTGTGTTTCTCAGTAAAGAAAAATAAACTTGAATATATTTCAAGTCGTGTGGTTGGTAAAAGTTCAGAAGGAATATCAGTTTTCCTTTCTTATTGTCCCACACAGTGTAATATTTTTCTCCAAAAGGGCATCGGTCAATTGCTTGCTTGTAAGGAAATTATCTGTAGTGATGTCATGCCCCTCCTTGTAGATGGCTTACTCGTTTTCCTTGATCTTTCTCCACCTTTTCTCCTATCTTCCCAGAATCTAGTTGTATATTGTGCTACCATATAAAAACATCCACAAAATCAGCACGGCCATCTATATTTGTAACTTAGTAATTTCAGAAGTGGAGAAACAAAATCGCAAACGTTAAGCACTAAGCAGGGGTGCAGCTGCACCCTCAGGACAAAATTATATATTTCTTGTTTACTTCTTTACTGAAATGAAAGATACATGACAACCAAAAAATCAATGTCCTGAATGTAAACATTTCTGCACCCAAAAGTACAGGAACAGTACATAACAAAACTGAAGTTGGGGTGCACGTGCACCCCGCTTATTGCTATGAGGGGTATCCTTAAAAATATTTCTTAAGTGGGAAAAACTGTTTAAAACCAAAACTTTGCTCAAATTCTTGTACCGGAAAAACATTTCTGGTTTGCAGAGCCCACAAGTTTAAAACAATTATTTTTTCAAGACCTTGGGCCATTTGTAACAATACCTCGCGACGATTTGGGTGCCACCAACGCCGAAACAAGGCAATGTTTCCAAGTTTCTTCAAAAGGATTTTCCATTCAAGGAATACACCCCCTTAAATGGTTATCATTTCTTAAACACTTGATATATATTTTCTTGCAGTTCTCATAACATGCTGTGTAGCATCTTACTTTTGTTTCCTTTATTATACCTTTTTGCATCACTTGTTCTATTACAGTCATTCCTGCACTCTCTTCTCTTAACACCTTCCTCTTCTGTTCGTCGTAGTTAGCGAGAGACGTTGAAGGAAGAGTAAGAAAAAGAACTATAGACATTTTTTTTAAGAAAAGAAAGAAAACGAAAGTTCAAAGCATGAAAGTTTCCTGGAACTGTTGCTGAAAACTAGATCCATAAACAGCAGAAGTAGTAAAACAAATGAGCCTCGGCTCCCTCTTTCTGCCACCACTACCTATACTAATCTGCCGCCATCTACCAACTGGCTGCGTGGTGAGCAGCTCCTTCCGTCCTACAAGTATTTTCCAGAACTCCGTCTACTACTGTTCTTTATACGTACTTTAATCCTTTCAGTGTTGTCAACTCATACATTTTTTCATAGAATCTAACAATATTTTACAGACGCTACGCAAGGTATATACATATAAGTATATCTCTGTTTCTATTTAATAATTTATAATGATAGGGGAGGGGGATGTATATAACGCAAGCAATTTCCACGCCTGAAAGAGGTCGTCCCTCAGGGAAAAGGAATGTTTAAAGTGGAGGGAAAGAACGATGTACGAAAATGCATCCCGACATTCAGCTGGCTAAAGTAGAAAAGCTAAGTAATTCTTATCAATTTCGTACATATAATTGATAATAGCAGAGTAAACCAGAATCTCTAAAGTTCTGTCATTATTTCGAAGAACACGCTCGTTATTATACAGATGCTTATCAGAATAATGGAAACACCTGAACGAAAGTGCAACTTACCAGATTAATATGGTGTCGGGCCACCTTTCGCCTTCAGAACAGCCTTGATGCGACGTGGGATGGAGGCATAGAGGTCGTGAATGGTAGCAAGTGGAATATTACACCATTCCTCGTGCAGGGCATCGGCCAGTTCTGTGAGAGAGTATGGAGTCGTGTTTCCGGAGTCGTCGCCGGAGTCGTGTTTCCAAGATGGACCACAGATGTTCAATTATGTTGAGATCTGGGGATTGGGCGGGCCAGGGGAGGTGTTGAACTTCATCCCGATGTTCCTCAAACCACGCTGCAACAACTCCAGCTGTGTGAATGGGTGCATTATCATCCTGGAATATGGCGTCATTGTCCGGGAACAACATCCGGACCATAGGATGCAAGTGGTCTCCTAAAATTGCGACATAATCGTTGGCAGTGATGCGTCCGCGAAGTGTGACCACAGGACCCAATGAAAACCATGATATTGCGGCCCACAGCATCACCGTGCCGCCGCCATGTTTCACAGTTGGGCGGAGACACTGCAGATCATACGCTTCTTTGGGCGTTCTCCACACATAAACACGGCCCGTGGTTTGGAATAGGGTGAATGGTGACTCATCCGACCATACCACACGTTTCCAGTCGTCAACGGTCCAAGTTGCATGGTCGCGGCACCATTTGCGGCGTGTTAAAGCGTTCTGGTCCCTGATGAGAGGTTTGGCCCGTGCAACACGACCCCGTAAGTTCATGTCATGTAATTCGCGGCGGACTGTGATTGTCGAAACAGGTTGGGGGAGGTGCTGATTGAGTTCCTCCGTCACTTGCGCCGCAGTGGCACGACGGTTCCGCGTGACAATGCGCTTTAATACCCGGCGTGCCCTGTCACTGATGCTTTTCTTCCGCCCACTGTTCCGCTTCCCCGATGTGGTTTTCCCGTGTGTTGTGTAGGCCGTCATCACCTTCGACACTGTCCCTGGCGACACACCTAACACACTAGCCACTGCCGTCACACTCACTCCACATAACCGCGCACCAACAATTTGCCCTCTTTGAAACTCTGAGAGGTCTCCCATTTTACACTACCTCCGTCTGCTGCAGCCACTGCACACTCCTGTTCCACGACGCCTGACGTAGTATGGAGACCGACCTAACACACCACCACCAGCAGTCCGGCGCTGCGGTCGCCACGACACCACTGCCAACCCATACATCTGACGTGTTTCCAACTACAGGTGTTTCCATTATTCTGATAAGCATCTGTATGTATACAGTGCTCACAAAAGTCGTTTCTGGATGGAACAAAATCTGCACTCCATTTTCATACTCTATGACGAACTCTCATTCCAAATCATTCCCAATAGTACACATACGTCGTAAAACGCAAACAAAACGTCAGTATCAATATGTAATTTTAAATTTGCATATACTCTAAAATGTGCGTCTGCTTGACGATTTATTCGACGAGTGAATCATGAATAAACGTATTTCACAAACGTTTTTTTTAACGTTGTATAGGCCCATCTATTCAACGGCTCAAAATCACCATTGCGAGTTTGTCAAAATTGAGCATTGAATTTCTAGGTTGCTATTGACTGACTATGATTTGCCCGTTTTCGTCTATGTCTTTGTTGATATATTAATTATCTTGTATTGTTTCCTACTTGATGCACAGGGATTTGAACCTGGAACCGTCTGTTTTGTAGTTCTTAAATCTAACCTTGCGAATGGACATATCTTCATAGTTACTAGTATTTTACCATTCCTTTTATGTTACGAAGACTGTATCTGAAGGAAAAGCATGCGCATAGGCTTGAAATGTATATTGGGAGTGCTGATTCGATATTGTTTTATAGCTGCGAAAGCTGCTTTTGTTTTTTCTGTTCCATTCAGGCCCGCTTTTTCATTTCTCTCCCATATTTAAAACCATTATTAAACGTCGGATGAAGCATTGGACAAATGAGAGTGTACAAATGTGAAATAATGATTCGAGAATATTATCTTCGTGTTCCACATGTTGATGATAAAGACAATGTTTATTCATAGTCCGTGAGCAAAATGCCGTCAGATTATGGTAAGCTGACATCTGGATTTGTGACGGTGACTGTAAAGAGGTTGTTCGAAGCTGATTAGCACCAAGTTGTCATTTAAGCAGGGACAGGCATCGTCCTTATACATGACTTTAAGGTAGTTACAGCAAGTAGGCCATTGCTGGCTCGGTCTTTGTAACATAAAAGGAATAGCATAACAATAGTCACTATGAAGATGTCTTCATAGCCAAGTGAACCTCTATAGCCTACCATAGAATGACAAGCTACAAATCGGAACGTTCCAGGTTCAAATCCCGCTGCAGACAGTTGGAAATTTTATAAACAAATTGAATACATCAACGTGAAAGAAATAAACGAAAGCAGCAACTATGATCCGTAACTCTCTGTCAAGAGGTTCAAAGCTCTTTATTGGTCAAATTAAAAAGGTGGTATTGAGCCATTGAGCAGGTCAGCATGTACAACGTTAAAAAGAAAACCTTTCTAAACTACGATTATTCATCATCCACTTTTTGAGTGAAAGGTACTTTAATTCTAAACATCAATTAAACTGTTGAACAGGCGAAAGTTTTGGTACATATACTATGTTAACATCACATCTATGTATTAACGTTTTATCCACCGTTTCTCAACGTTTGTGCACTACTGAAGTAAGTATCCAAAAGTTCTAGAAATACGAAATAGACACCCAAAGCACAGTTGACTAACACAGTTGACTCTTTACAAGAAGGACAGAGCGACAAATTAGAGAAATCTAAGATAACAATACTGAAATATTGAAGAATAAAGACACTTCCTTTACAACCAAAGTTAAAACACCGCTGCTGTGAAAATTTAAATAATCGAAAATGGATATTAAAACTCCTTGTCATAGAATAAGCGCAGCAGAGAGAAGCAAAGCTATTGGAACGATTTTTTTAATAGGAAAAGTCGTGAAAATCGAAAAAAGGAAAGTTTGTAATCAACTCATATTATAAACAAGTACAGAGAATCATCATGTTTAAGTGCTACGTATTGAAGCGCGTATAGTTTGAACAACATCACAAGATATTTCAATGTAAATTTGTACATTTATATCCAGATGCGTAAATAACACCCCTGCACCGAGTTTTGTGGTTCGCATATAACGATTTTTAAACCAATAAACGTGCCCCAACGACGAGACGACGGTTGGGGGTCAGCGAGGAGACATTCAGTTATGCCACTGTTTACATCGTAAGTGAAGCTGGAGATAATATTGAAAACCAGAAATGAGATTTGTCCAATTTCACAAAAACGTATATAGTGCAAAAGTACCATTTAGATGGGTTATAGTGTCATCACATTTATAACAGCAAGTTGCTCAACTAAATAAATCGATATAGCTCAATTGAAACCTTAAAAAGTCCAACCATACCTGTTATCGTTGGCGTTATAGTTTGATTTACACGAAAAATGTGTTGCATACAATGTGGAAATGATTTAAGTAAAAACTACAGCAACAGGAAACCGCAAATTAGCGTATTAATGGCGGTCAAAATGCGCCAATCTCAAGTCTTGTTTTACCTTCTTCCGTTTAAGCGCTTTCGTGCGCTAAAATCGTGAGCGCACAAAGTGCGAAAATAAGGAGCTTCATCACACTGGAAATGTCCTGCTGGAGATTTCTTTCTGCCGTGATTGGTTGAGCGTTTCTGACGGACGGGTAGATGGAAACAGGGTGTATTTAATTATTTCTCCCCAAGGCCTTTGGAAGTATTGATACTAACACTGGTTTAATTATTTTCTCCACCTGTTTTTTCTACCATTCCCTTCCAGACGCTCGACGGTTTTATTTTATTATTTGTTTCTTGTTTGTTCTCAAAAATGAATTCTTCTAGTTCCCTTCATTATTAATAAGGCCCACTGGTTATATACGTTCTCTTCTGAAGAAGCGAGAGAACAAAAACAAGTTTTTTTGCACCTACAAAGTAATCTTTGGGCCGCAGGGCCACTTTCAATGGACGTCTGGCCAACTAACGCCACTTTAGTCCTTAGAGATTAATGTTTATTTATTTATTTTGTGAAGTATACCCATTATTGGTTTGTGATTTTCAATCGGTCTCTGCTCCAGGCAGTAGGCAAATTATTAAATTAATCTAGTTTTATATGTAACTAACAATAGCCAAATA
>JAGDQP010005480.1:33849-78034 GCA_022664845.1 Lepisma saccharinum | reverse complement strand
AGGACAATATTAGAAGAGATCTTCGAGAAGTAGGTGTTCGTGATGAAAACTGGCTTGATACTGCCCAGGATAGAATCCAATGGCGAACGTTTGTTACTGCGGCGATGAACTTGCGAGTTCCATAAGCCATAGAGTTAGTTAGTTAGTTAGTTAGTATAATAACTAATAAAGCACTATTTTAGAATGTGTGTGTAGCGTCTTGAGTAACAGTAGTCAGTAGAATCAGCACTTGGTATGTCTGTTGTATGCAAAGTAAAAGTAGTACATCATAATAAACACACACAATAATAAATAAATATATCATTTATAACAAACGCATTGAAAACTACAGACCAATTAGTTTACTGTCAGTTCTATTTAAAATGTTCACCAAAGTTATTTTAAATCGTATTGAACGAGACCTAGATTTTAACCAGGGAAAGAAACAAGCCTTATTTCGTTGTGTATTTTGCACAATGGACCACATACAAACATTGAAAGAAGTATTGCAAAGGATTAATGAATATAACTTCCACTGTACCTCGAATTCATAGCTTTTGAAAAGGCTTTCGATTCGGTCTCCTTGGCAGCAGTACTTATATCACTTGAACATCAAGGAACTGAAAGTGTATACATCAAGTTACTGCGAAACATTTACATCTGTCATTAGATTACATCAAGAAAGTGAAAAATTTAAATTGGAAAAGGAATAAGGCAGAGTGATTCAATTTCTCCAAAACTGTTTTGAGCTGTACTGGAGAGAGCGTTCCAAAATTTAAACTGGGGTGAAGTTGGCATAAAGATCAATACCGAATATCTTCATCACCTACGATTCACTGATGATATAAATCCTGTGCTACAAGTGCGAAAGAACTAGAAACCAGAATAGAAGGTCTGTGTAATGAGAGTTCGAAAATTGGCCTTGAGATGAATTTAAGTTAAACAAAAGTAATTTACAGTCAACTTGCTGCAAAGAAGGAAATAAAGATTAACGGAGAGACAGTAGGCATAGTTGATGAGTATGTTTACTTAGGCCAGCTACGAACAGATAAAATACGGACGGCAAATGTACTACATTGGATTCCTAGGAGAGAAGAAATGACCGAGATGACGTCCAATTGCAAGATGGTTAGATGAAATCAAATGTTTTTCAGATACATGGATGAGGATAGCATCAGACCGAGATATGTGGAAAGAAAAGGGGGAGGACTTCATGCAGCAGTGAATAGAAATATGATATATATATATATAAATCACAGCCATATTCAATCCACTAATGGATGAGGCCTCTTCCCGAAGGGAGGAGTTGGTCTGCTGCTCCCACGCTGACCAGA
This sequence comes from Lepisma saccharinum, assembly GCA_022664845.1. NCBI lineage: Eukaryota > Metazoa > Arthropoda > Insecta > Zygentoma > Lepismatidae > Lepisma > Lepisma saccharinum. Next base: position 76,721 of record JAGDQP010005480.1, on the reverse strand, counting down.
CGGGTTGAGAGAGGAGAGCCGAAGCTCTCACTGTGATCGCCACTGTCTTTTATTCACATCAGCTCCCCAATTGTCCTCACGATGCTAGGTCAACACCGAAATTTTTGAGCCCCCACCGGGAATCGAACCCGGGACCGCTCGCACTGAAGTCGAGCGTGCTACCGACTAGGCTACGCAGGAGCTCATATATATATATATATATATATATATATATATATATATATATATAAGATGGTAAAAAGTGTAAAAAAAACGGATACTTACATAGCCGAATATTGAGAGAGGAGTAAGGAACTTCACAAACACAATAGAAAAGCGGCAATGTTTCGCAAAGACGTTTTCAAATGGGAGGAGAGAAAATGTACAGAGCGGAATGGTACGGGACTAGTTCTAAGGAGACGTCATATTGCCAACTACAGCTGGGTAACAGTGTGGCCAGGTTATGGAGGCGGGAAAATGGCTAGATGGGTCGGAGGAAACACTAAATGGAGAAGGAAGTGCGGAGGTTGTTAGGAGTAGGTAAGGGGCTTCCTAAAGTAATAAGAAGATAAAGAATCAGAGGGGAGGGGAAATAATTATAGTAATAATAATAATAGTAAATATAATGAAGATAATGGGGAGAAGAAGAACAAAGAAACAATATTGAAAAATAGAAAAAGTTCAACTAGAGACGGAGCAAAGAAGAGAATGGAAGAAGGGATAGAAGAAGACACTGCGCTGTTGGCAGTGCAGGCCGAATTCAAGGTTGGTGGAAAGGTTAGAGATGTACGTCTGCTCCCAACTCTTCCTCACTATGGCAGGTGTGTCAGGGTTCAGAATTTACAGGATGCTCACTCGAAAGGTTTCGTCAAAGATGTAGCCGTGATATGAAGTGTGTTCAGGTAAAGGGGAGGTGCGGAAGTTGTTATTTGGAGGAGTAGCAATGATTGTTATTTATTTATTTATTATTAAGTTTCAGATACAGCTGGAGTTGCCATTTTACACAGAAACTAAATAACATTTCAACAAACTAAATAATATTACTACAAACTAAATAACATGAAATTAAATTTTAAACAACACATATCACAACAATTGATATCACTAACATGACGGTTATAATACACAAGAGGAGTAACTCAGATATTTGTATTTAGCGTTCGATGGAAAGTGTTTTAGATCCGAAAATATCGATATTTAAATCGAGATTATTATACATAATTACTAGTCTGTGGAATAAGGAGCGCTGCAGTATACTTAGCCTAGGCGTGGTACAATGAAGGAGGTTATTATTTCTGGTTATTCGTAAGGGAACACGGAAGTAAAATTTAGATATCAACTCTCCAGTTCTAGTAGTAGTAGTTTCGGTCTTACCAACGTAGAAGTTGGAACATAGGTTACAGAGTAGAAGGTAAATGACGTTGGATATACGTAACTGCCGGAGTGTCGGAAAGAATACGTCTTGTGAGTGACAGGATGTACGAAGGTCAGACTGGGATCAAAAATAGGAATTTATATATATATATATATATAATATGGTAAAAAGGTAGAAAAAAAGGATACTTATATTGGAGAATAATAAGACAGGTGTACAGGAACTTCATAAATACAATAGAAAAGCGGAAATGTTTCGCAAAAGCATTTTCACATAATAGGAGAGAAAATGAACAAAGCGAACTGATACGGGCCTTGTGTTAAGAAGACGCCATGTTATCAGCTGATCAGTGATAATATGTGAAATTTGAATAGAGGCGAAAGTAATTGTACGTTGTATCTTGACGAAGACCACGTGCACAATTATGTGCTTAACACTATAAAATCACTTAAAATTTTCAGCCTCAGCTGACTTCAGTTGTAGACAAGAGAGAAAGAAGTTCACTGAACGCACGTTCATAATTTAAAGGTACAGGAAAACAAGATGATGGACGTCCATATCAAACACAATTGACGACGTTCTGCGCATGCGCAAGAACAGATGGGAAACGGGTTTTGTAAATGGTGTTTTGTGTTCAAAATTGAGCTGGGTATAATAAAAAAGTAATAAATAAATAAAAACTGGGTCATAGTAGGGGAAACGTAGTCAGGAAATTAGAATACAGTATAGAAATCCCAGTCGGAGAAAGTGGGATACAGTATAGAAAACGCACCCCGAAAAAAGTGTGATTTAGTGTAGAGAACGTACCGCCCAAAAAGTATAGTAGGAGACGCAATGAAAAGGTAGTAGGTTGCTGAGTCAATAACAAGAACTGAAAGTCGCTGGACTGGAGCCGAATCCGGACTTCGAGAATTTTCATCTGAAAACAGCCGCATTCAATGCAGTCAGCCATTTTGGAATAGGGTGTACAATGTCATGATGTATTAATCGCTAAATTACTTACCTTTATTTATTTGCTTGTGATCATATTTTCAATATGAGCGCAAAGGGCTACTCTTGGTCGAACGTGATGTCTGCCAGTTTTTCAACTATTTTTTAAATTCAATTTACCAGAGCTGGCAGGCGCGTATCCCGAATGTCTTTTTGGAGGGTATCCACTTGTTTCTTTTGGGGAGATTCAGGGTTAGTACGTACCTAAATATATACTGATTTTACGTAAAATCGGGATTTCACAATGAGTCCGAGCCCCCTGGACCACCCTCTTGCTACACCCCTTATTGTTCGCACTTCTGATAGCTTTAGCAGTAATGGTATCTACTGTTTGTACGTTACTATTATTGTGATTAGTCAGCTTGTGTAGAATAGATTATCGGAAAACATGGAAAACTACCGCCCTGGAAAACATGGAATACTCAGGGAACTTAATAAATCTTGAAAATTCAGGGAATACTCAGGAAAATCTGTAATTTATGACGAAAACTCAAGGAATTTTATGAGGTGGGCCTGTCCACAGTTGGTAAGAGCACTGCCTCAGCAAAACGGAGGTAATGAGTCCGATTCCCACTGCTGACCGCAGTGTTAAAATGTGTTAAAATACTGTATTTTAAATAAATTATATATATATATATATATATTTTTTTTTTTTCACTTGTGAAATACCAATTATGTGCAAGATGCTTTCACTGGGTGGTGGTGGGTTTAAAAAAAAAACATTCCGTATTATTTACATATTTCACTATACTTAAAACTCAGGGAATTTGGAAAAAGAATATCATGGAAATCGTGGAAAACTCAGCGAATTTCAAGTCACAAAATTAGTAGACGCCATGATCAAGTGTCATAACAAAAGGTGAACATCTGTGAAAAATTTGACTTTTCTCAGTTTGAGGATACAGACTTAAACTGCATTCCATGAGTATTGTAACGTATGAGGAATATAGCTTAAAAAAAAGCTCTTGCATAGTAATATTTTGATTGTACATTTTATCAGTACATCTGTATTAAGTGCAAAAGAGCTTTTAAAGTTTATTTACGTACGAGTCGCCGTGGCTTAGTCGGTAGCTTGTTTTACTACGAATCGGGCGGCCCGGGTTCAATCCCTGGCCAGGACGCTGGAGACTTCTCGCTGTGCTCCCATGCCTGGCGGTCTGAGGTGCACCCAGCCTCCTATCAAATTGAGTATCAGAGAGAGTGTCCTTGGTACTCCTGAGCACCTTGAGAGGGTAAAGGTTAGAGCGTGGGAATGACCACCCCAACTCACTTTATACCGTAGATCGAGAATATGTGGAGCGCTACATCCACATCTCCCATACACCATTCACGGCGTGTGCGTATCGTACAGGGGATAGTTTTTCTTTCTTACCTTCTTTTTTACTTCTGTGAGTAATATTGTGGTTACATACCCGTATTAATGCAAAAGAGACTTTCAAATAAATTTAAATACAATTTGCCCTTTAAACTATATTAAATCCTGTCAGTGCAAAAGCAATTAACTAATATGAGCGAAAAATACACAGGGCACCCTGTTCCACCCTTGGTCCAACACAAAACTGATCCTAACTTGCACGTGCTAGATACAAGGGCACAAACAAAACCTCCCTGTACAAGCAACTCCTTGCATAAGTTCACGTAGAACGGCGCAACGAATAAATAAATAGTAAATTTAAGATACGTGATCTACACTGTCTTAGTTACAAATGAGGATGGGCTTGCCTACTAACCTATTAATGTTGAACTACGTAACAATAAATAATAATCATCAGAGACAAAAATAAAGAAGTAGTACAGTTAATCGACGTTACCATCCGTCTCACAATATCACGACGACACAGCACAAAAAATCACCCAGTATATAAAGATCTGGCAGATGAACTGAAAAAATTGTGAACGGTAAAGGTCAATATCCTGCTCATAATAATTTGAACACAATTTTACCAAAATCAACGGAGCAATTGTAAGCACTAGGAAAGGATTAAAGCTAGTGACCATGCAGAAATCTGTAGTTTTAGACACGTCATGTAGTCAGAAAATTCTTAGGTAAAGAGCTCGAAAATTCTTACGTAATGTCCGTTCGCTCTCTGTTGTGAGAAGCAAACAAATAATAATAATGAACGGGGTGGAGTCATGTTGGTGCTGGTTTCGTAATTGAAGTTCCTTTAATCGATCCCTGGGCAGTTCCGGACGAATTTGTCCATCTTTTCTTCAGTCCCAAGAAGGGATTGTTCGGGTGATACCCTTGGCCGCTTCCCACCCCTGAAAATTAAAATCATGATAATAATAATAGTGCTCAGTGGTATGTTATCGCCTCAGATTTAGGGATTCAGTGGTTTAATGCAGGATCGGCAGTCTTGCCTTTAAAATTTACTTGATTTTCTTGATACGATTACCACAGTATTTTTAAGGCGGATTTATCCTAAGTTAGCACTGTGCTGATTGCCACACATCTGATACCATTAGCCTTGAGTTACCAAACTAATTTCTTTGTAGCTCACGGAACTCGCAAGTTAATACCTGCAGTAACACTACTTGAGCCACTGGATTCTATCTCGAGAAAGATCAAGCTAGTTTTCCTCACGAACAACTACCTCTCCAAAATTCCTTTTAATATTGTCCTTCCAACGACGTCAGGACCATTCCAACGGCCTCTTTCCCTCCGGCCATTCGAGCTGGCCTGCCTATTTTAGCTGTTTTGACTTGATTGTTCTTATAACATCATGTGAATCACTCTCTGTGGAGTTCTTAATTGTACAGCGGGTCCTCCATTCCCGGTCATCTTGTCTCGTTTCTGCTCGTATATCATTCCCAAGTTCTTGTTTTCAAACACTTGCAATTTGTTCATCTGCCAGGATCGTATTCCCTCCAACTGTCGCTACCGTAAAGTATTACCGGTGGAATAACCGTTCAGTATTTTCAATTACAGCTTTCTTGATATTAATCGCGAGGTTAGGAACTTCTTGATTGAATAGCAACATGCGCTGCGTGATGCTAAGTGACTTTTTATGTAATCTGTAACCTCGTTTAAGGTCCTTCGATAGCGAGGCTGTAGAAAAGGGACCTTATAAACCTGCTTAGTCCGTTCGTGTCCAGAAATTAAATTCCAGGAACGACAAGGTGTAAAGAAGTGCTTGAGATGTTGGATATGTATTGGCTAGAATAGCTCAGTCACCTCAACCGTCTTGATTGTTAAAGCCTTTCAGTGCTGCCAACTTTTTTAAAAATAATTCAATTGTTCACAATGCTTCCATTCCGTTAGACATACCTACACCAAACGTGACATAAACAATATTCGACACAAGAGAAAAGAGTTGGGGTGTCAACGTCCTAAAACACCTCAGTTGTCAGGGTTGTCAACGTATTTTCTGTGCAGTACAAATTTTCAAATTACTTACATTTCGTTATACATTGCAACACCAAACTTGGCCTAAATATTATTCGACACAATAAAAAACTACTGTTCGTGTCCCCCTGCTTAAGCATCCCATTGTCAGTGTTGCCAGAACGTGTCAAAAATATCTTGTGTACCACAGTATGTAGAGACTTGGCTGAGGTGTCGTTGGAAAGGTCTTGCCAATCTGTCGCAGAACCGCCGGATCAGTTTTTATAGGTTCAGTGGGTCAGTGCTGCCAACCGATTGTTTTTAAATTCAATTTTTCAAATTCCGTTAAGTTAGAATAATTTGCACAAAAATTTGCATAAATCTTATTGGATACAATAGAAAAATTCTGTAAGTGTTACAGTCCCGAAGCATCCCAGTTGTCAATATTGCCAACCTGTTTTCTATACAATTCAAATTTTCAATTTATTCCATTATAATCGCATATTTTAATGAAAAGTTAAACAGTAATGGTGAAAATTCATCTCCCTTTTTCTCAATCCTGCTATGATCTTTTGAAAACAGAATATGTACGTATAGTTAATTAGTTGAGAATGACTTGTTTCTAACCGTAATGGAAATTGATCTCTCGTAAAGTATCCTAACACAATTACTCCCTTAAGTAGAGTCACGGTAAAATAGGTTAGGTAATGAGAGTATAACATTTACTACTACACTCAATGTGATCAACTTAAAACAGACAATAGCTATTCAATGCTGAATGCTCAATGCAATTGAATCTTTCTTTATTTCATTAACTTAGCAAGACGCAAATCCAATATTCAAATTTGGCTCCAATTACTTGTTTCGTAAAAGACAATGAAAAGTACCTGATATTGACATACAACACTGAATTCATTGAGAGGGTAGATTCTCAGTTAGGAGTTTCGGTGGACAATAGTAAGAAAAGAGAAATACACACAAAACATATATTACATGATTAACTGTTACCATATTAGTCGTATTTTCATTCAGTATTGACTTTCTTATCATTTCCTGTGCAAGTCCTATAATTCTATCGTATTTTGATGATCAATATTTTCGAATGAAGCGTAGAAACTTGTTACTAATCGCTGTTATTAACAATGTATACGAAATTTTCGTGACATGTAACATAAACGAATCATAAACATTATCATAAAACTTCTGACGAGAACAATTACAATCAAGTAAAAACACAATAATCTCTGTTTGACGTCACTGGAAGACAAACTCTAGAATGTACAAATTGCCTTAATGTAGAATTATGACGTCAACAATATTATATGACATAATCCACATTATGTCGAATCCACTGTGAATCTCGAAACTGTTTAGGGGCGTCCCATATTGATTTACACCTTTTTTTTTTTCTTCTTTCAGGGTCTACAATTGAGCTCGTCCTGAAAGGTGAAAGGAAGTAGTACTTAGGTCTGCCTTCAGGTGGAAGAACAATACAGAGACGTGTAATCCCTGTACCCTGCAACACATTTCACCAACAGTTGTAAGTACGTGAGCGGACAACATGGAAGGTAATCAGCAAGGACAGTGCTGGACAACGTGGTTTTTGTGGAAAGAGGGTGTACAGACTGCGGAAATTCACAGGTGATTGGTGGCAGTGTGTGGAGAGTGCACACCGTTACGGAAAACCGTATACAACTGGGTTGACGGCTGTAAAAGTGACCGCACATCAACGGCGAAGGGAACCAGTTCTGGAAGGAAAGTGACTGTGACAACACCAGTGAACAGTTCAAGAGTGGAGCGGCTTATTCAGGACAACAGGTGCATCACGTTCACGGAACTGGAGGCGGCACAGGACATGTTAGAAGCACTCTGTACCGCATAGTGCACGAAAACCTTAAGATAGGTAAGGTGTCTGCCAGATGGGTTCCCAAACCCCTGAATGCTGCACAAAGAGAACAGCGTAAAGACGTGAGCAGTGATCTTCTGCAACGCTACAGCCAGGATCCAGAAGACTTCATGTCCAAACTCGTTACTGGCGACGAGACTTGGCTGCACTACCATGAGCCAGAGACCATAGCCCAATCAGTGCAGTGGAAGGCAGCCCCACGCCAAAGAAGTTCCGTACACAGCCCTCCGTAGGCAAACGCATGGCAACAGTCTTCTGGGACAAGGATGGAATCATACTCATTGACTGGCTGGAACCCGGGACCACCATTAACAGCGAGTCATACATGACAACGCTTCGGAGTTTGCGCCGTGCAATTCAGAGGAAACGACCAGGAAAACGGGCGAAAGGTGTGCTCCAGCAACATGACAACGCTCGTCCCCACACGAGTCGGGTAACCACGACTGCCATTAATGAGCTGGGGTTCCAGGTGCTTCCACACTCAACTTATTCTCCTGACTTTGCCCTTTCTGATTACCACCTCTTCGGGGCATTGAAGAAACCGCTGCGTGGACATCATTTCGCCGACTTCCAGGAACTGCAAGACGTGGGTGCAACAGACTCCGAAAAAGTGGTTCGCAGAGGGCATAGAGAAGTTGCCACATCGGTGGCGCAAGTGTGTAGTTCTTAATGGAGACTATGTTGAGAAAGTGGATGTATCTGCCGAGTCATAAAGGTTCTTATAAATGTAAAAAAAAATAGTGTAAATCAATATGGAACGCCCCTCGTATATTCTCATTTCTTGCAAATCCCCATTAGTGATCCCCAATTATTTCATTTGCGTATATGCTTACGCGTTTTAGCAGGATATTATTTAACATTTTGTAACATGTTAGGAATAACGAGATTGCATGGTAATTATTACAGTGCGATTTATCGCCGTTTCTATAAACCGGAACTATTAATGAGGTTTATTTCCTCTGGAAGGTCCTCCTTTCTCTGTGTAGCACTTACCAATTTATGTAGTTCCTTGACAAGTGCCGTTCCTCTGGCTTTAATTTTAAATAAGTTTGATCGCCTTGCAGTGACGGGTTATTGTGGACTCAACCTGAGTTTCTTTTCTTGTCTTATTATCATGAGCCTAGGTCTGCAAATTGTAGTATTTCATAGATTTCGGGGCATGGGTAATTGCCTAAATAGAGGGTGGCGAATTTACCAATGTCTGTACTAGGGATCTTGAAATGGCGGACTCCGGTCCAAATCCAGGCTCCCAGGCCTTTTCTCCCGGCCCTCCGTGGTTTGATACGATGTCAAGAGTAATATTTGAATGTGTTATATATCGCGTCCTAAGAGCACAAAGGTTCTATGTCTAATATTGCATATTTTACAGCGGAGCCAAAACAAAGTTCAGCACGTTCCGGGAAATTATTGGAACAAAACTGCACTCAGTCTCTGGTTTTTCTAGCCCAATTTATGTAATTTAGCCCCATTCGAAAGAGTACGTACTGAACATTACATATAATGCAGAAACTGAATTTCGACAAAAATGTGTAGCCCTTGTGCTCTTAGGACACGATATGTGTCACACTTTATTAGTTGGAATGAAGACATTTAATCTGAATTCATTATTATTGTAATGATCCATACATTATACGGAATAACCTAACCGTACTGTCTTGCTCAAAACTATATGGACCGCAAAAGGCCTTTTTATTGCGATATCACAATCAATCGGGACCTCACGAAAAAATAATTGAAGACCACTGCTCCATTGGCATTCTTATAACATATTTTTGCACTTCAGATGTTTGGTGTTATTCATTACGAAGCTAGTGGAATATTTAATGCATCTTCTTTTCTAGGTAGATGACTTCTAAGTATGAGGTACAACAAACAGGAGCTTGTGACGCTGGCAACACAGCCTTCCCACAAGTTTGACAAGGAAGGAGTTTTATTTCTGAGAGAGAGACAAGATGGATTTTTTAGAAGAACTGAAAGTGAGTTCCGATATCTGTTTAACCACGAGAAAAGAATTAGCTTAAGAAATGATTATGCTGAATTGCACGTAATTAAAATGATAGTTGTAAACTATTTTTAAAAGAAAGAAGAAAGGGAAAGGAAGCCCTACCTGGCAAATGTGCAATGTAAAGTAACTGCATTTAATTACATGTCTACGTATAGATCTATTGTCCTTGATCATAATGAATAAGAATAGATGTAATATTAGCCTCGGTAATTGAGGTTATTTTAAATCATATAGAGAAATAGATCACAACAGGTGCTTAAGGCTGTCCGTATCTGTGATATGCAAGTTCATAAGTAAGATTGTTTTAGATTACATTAGACAATTTTATTTCCTTGCATTTAAAGAAGTTCTCGCTATTAAGGGATAACTGAAGAACGAATGTGATGCTTCAAGTTACTCAACGGAAAGTAAATTGTACGGACTCTCTCTTTAAGTATATCTTCATCTACCACAACTGATTTAGTATATTTTCTTACCTCTCTGTGTGCAGCTTATTCTCTCGTATGCTAAACACTGACAAATAAATACAATCGTGATATGTTTCGCTAGTCGAGGCGCTCGCATTGTCAAATGTTGGGGAAAATTAAAAAGATAGGTTATGTGGTGATGACTAAGGTTGAGAATGTTGAACTGCTCGTTGAAAGTCCAAGACAGAGTATAAGAACAATGTTGCCAGACTGTGATGTCACTTCCGTGCTCGCACTTGTATGAAAGTGAAGTATAAATAAACAATAAACAAACAAACAAAAAACAACAACATTTAACGCTCCTGAATGTTTTGACTGAATGTGACGAATAAATAAAATGTTATCTGTTACAATCGAGTGTTTTATTAAGTATTGGAATCCAGCTCTTGTCCATTGATCCTGTATCTAGGTTTAATTTTGGTTTACTCTTTAGAATATATACACTGATATATATTTCTTTCAATAGCTGAATTTGTTTTATGTAAAATGGATACATCAGTAATGCTATGGTGTGTGTTTTTTATTGTGATAAGTCTGAAGTGGGGTGTGGGTATTTGACATCTCGAACGTGTTCGTTTACGCTAATCGAAACTCGGCGTTTAGTTTGTTCTACATATTGTTCTTGACATTTGCATATAACAGCATATACCCCTGTACCTTCGATCTTAGGTACAAAATAACTTTTAAATGATGCAAAATGTTTCCCCATAGTAATGGGTGGGACCGATAGTGACTTAAGCTCGTTTTCCTTGTATATTTTCTTTAATCTATTAGTTCGTGTTGGGTAAGAAGGTAAACTAACCCATTTGTGGTTCTGGGCTTTTTTGTCGCTAACCTGTTGTTTCATTTGTATAAAGCGTTAATTTAGCCTGTTTGTTCCATTCGAGGAGTTCTGCTTTGTGGTATCCGTTTCTTTGGCCTATATTGATCCATTGCTGGATTTCATTTTATAGGTTATGTTCGTTGGCGCACAGATTGTATGCTCGCAAGAAGAAATTAAACCAAACGTTTTGTTTTATTTGTTTAGAATGGGTCGACTTGGCATGTATATGTTGGTGCTCTGCGGTAGGTGTGCGGTATACTTTAGTTTGAAACCTGTTGTTGTGCCTGTATATGTTAATATCAAAAAAATTATTACTCCCATTTTCTTCTAATTCTTGGGTGAATTTTAGGTTAGGGTGAATTTGACTTAACTGTTGGAATACATACTCAAGTTGTTTATTGTCTATATACAGAAGTAAAGAATCATCAACAAACCTGTAAAATCTAATCTGTTTGGCTTCGGACTGCTTTAATATATGAGTATCAAAGTGATTTATAACTATGTTTGCCAGTATTGGGGATAATGAATTGCTCATACCTAATCCATTCTTCTGTATGTAGTACGTATCCTCAAACTGGAAGACATTATTAGATAGACAGAATTCCAATAATTTAATAATTTCTTAAACTTCGATCTCAGTGTTGTGTTGCTTCCTCAATAATATTTCCGTGCACGAATGACTAAATCAATCGGAATTGATGTGTACATATCAACTACATCTATAAACGCCCATTTTTATGGAGTCTGCAGTAATGTGTGATACACCTGTTGTATAACTTCTAATGTGTTGGTAACTGTGTATAGAATTTTTTTTTGTATGTACTCAATTTTTTCGCAGGCCATTTTGCTAACCTGAAAGTGGGATGGTGTCTACCTGAGATTATGATGCGATATGCTACCTCTTTTTTGTGAATCTTAGGCTGGCTATAAACAATCGGAATGGACGGTGCTGCAACGGTTAAATCCTTTTGTAAGGGCGGGTCTAGTAATGGAGAATTCTTAATAAGGAGTTTTGCTTTTGCTTCTATTTGTGGAATGGTATTTTTATCCAGTGTAGAATAATTTGTACCGGTTATTTTATTTAAAATACTGTAATGTACCACGAGAGGCGCTTATTGGCTATAAGCAGCTAATCTAATGCGCGATGGACCCAAAAGAGTACCCCCTATATTATACCTTGTACTAACTGATACCTCGGCTATGGGCGCTGGATGGACCGAAAAGCAATGCTGAAAGTCAGTAACAAAATTAGTACAAGAGCAGCCAGGGATAGTAAAGGATTGGTCAAGTAGCCCCTTCCTGTCTTATTTCTTAAACCGGTTAGGGCTACTTCAGCCTGTCTGATTTCTTAGAGCCAAGGATGATGCCTCCTGTCTTATTCTTAGACCGACCGACACCCGGGGAAGTTGAGGACCGCTACCTATCTTATTTCTTAGACCGTAGTAGCCAGGTAATTGGTTGAGGACCTCTTGTCATTTTTCTTGACCGGTTGGAGCCAGGGGTGATATTTCCTGTCTTATTTCTTAGACCGCTCAACTCCCGGGGATGTTGAGGACCGCTACCTATCTTATTTCTTAGAACGGTAGAAGCCAGGTAATTGGTTGAGGACCCCATCATGTCTTATTTCTTGACCGGCTGGATCCAGGAGTGATGTTGCCTTATTTCTTAGACCGGCGAACACCAAGGATGGTAGGAGGTAAGTACTAAGAATGAAGTACGAAGAGCAATTATGTCAAAGCGGTATAAAAGGTAATGACCAATAAAAGATCATAGATATTGGGAATGATAACAGGTTTATTAGCGGTCTTGAACACTTGTATCAACACTAATAAATATTCACTAAGAGTTCATATGTAGTCTTCAGCGGATCAGGAGGGGGGAGGATAAACTCTGCTGCTGATGGGACTGCGGACGCCGTATTCTGCAGCAGACTTACTACTGCCGATGACTAATATCCAGGACGTAAAACTTCTGCATACAATGGAACTGATGATGGTTACTATATAACGACCCCTTGTGACCCGGCTCGTTTGGCAAGGACACTTGGGTTCGTTTACCTTTCTTATCTTGGTCCATTCTTGATCAAGTTAAGAGAAATTGTATTATAACAATAACTAAAAGTAAACCTGCTAAAAATTTGTTTTACTTTAGTACTTCGTGAAATGAAGAAACACGTTATTTTGCTTGTATACTAAGTAAGTAATATATTTCATTTATTACGCAATATCTATGGTATATCATACGTATCAATATTTTCTCATGCCTTGCTGCTTAAAGACAATAACATGATAGGTCAACAGTTTCACCCTTTTACCTTTTAGATTCATTTACATAAAACGCAATGTAGAAACACCCTGATGTTCCATATAATTCACAAGAATATATGTATCTTTGCTAAGTTTTCGGTAATTACCGATTTTACACAAATTTTGTGTATATTGCACATTAATCTTCTTCCAGAGTTTATTAGAAAATGACCTTCTTAGTTACATCATTTCCAATGTTTATTACTCTCTTTTCTTTCAACAAACAAAGGTTAAATAGACTTTTGGTTTAAAATTGTGTTTAAAATATGTCGAAAAAGTATTTAGTATTTATGGGACAAATTATGTTTAAAAATGTATCACATTGTAACAAACATATCAAATGATACGGAAACATGAGAAAATGTTTGTCACGTAACACATGCCTCCCCTCGAAAATAATTAAAAAAATATATATGAAAATATTGCAATAGATTATTATATTTTTTACAAAGCAATATACTCCTTTTTCTTGCTAAAAAAAATATCCAATAAGTTAGTACTCGCCTAAGTCCCTTACATCATATCCATTAAGGATCCAAACCACTTTACTGTGTACATTATCTAACTTTTCATAAATTGCATCATCCATTTTCCATTTCTCAACTATATCTTTGGCCTTCACGCACATCTCCTCAGCTTCCTCGAAATTTTTAGTTCTTATATAATCTTTCGCTTCAAGTATCAATGAATTTACTTCTTGCCTATCTTTATGTTCCCTTGCTCGTTTTCTTCCTTTTCTTGTTTGATGAAGTTCAGAAGCCCTTTTCAATTTCTCCTTTGCGTTAGCGTTTTATTCACAATATTTTGCATTTCACGAATGGTAACAGTTACACCTTGATCTGCTGTTGAACTGTCATCATCAGAACCATTTACTAACATCTGATCATCCATCTGATAACCAATCTTACTCTCCTTCTAGTTTATTGTTTGGTATCTTGTCTTTGTATCTCCAATTTGCAACGTAATTGTCCTGTTGTTATAATTAACAACAAATTCATCAAAATTCTCCAGAAAGTTTTGACCAAGAATTTGTTCATGATAACAGTTGTTTACTACAAATAGATCTGCCATTGTTTCCTGCTCTCCTGAAACTCTTACAGCAGCATTAATCCTTCCTATAACTTTCAATTCTCTGCTATCTACTGATTTTATCTTTATTCCTTCAACAGCTGTTTTCTCTCACTTAATTACCAGATGTTTTGTCTTAAATTGTTGATAGCACTCATCATTTATAAGTGAACATGTCGCACCAGTATCCAATAATGCCGATACCTCAAGTTCTCCAATTTTAACTAATATCATGTTGAACTTGGATTTATTTCCTTCTTGGCAAACATTGAAATACCATACACACCTCGTGATCACTACTACTCGTCTGGCTTTCTGTAATCATAGTACTTCTATTACTTTCAGTAACTTATTCTCGATGCTCTTTTTTAGATTTTCTTACATGACACTCATGCTTATTTATCTGATTACTATCATCTCCAGTTATAAATATACTTTTTGGCCTACTTTCTACAACCACCTCTACAGATACTGCATTAACTTTATTGCCCGGCTAGCTCAGTTGGTAGAGTATGAGACTCTTAATCTCAGGATCGTGGATTCGAGCTCTACGCTCGGCGTCATATGTAACGACCCCTTGTGGCCCGGCTCGTTTGGCGAGGTCACTTGTGTTCGTTTACCTTTCTTACCGTGGTCCATTCTTGATCAAGTTTAAGAGAAATTGTATTGTAACAATAACTAAAAGTAAACCTGCTAAAAATTTGTTTTACATTAGTACTTCGTGAAGTGAAGAAACACGTTATTTTGCTTGTACACTAAGTAAGTAATATATTTCATTTATTACGAAATATCTATATGATATAGATATTAATCTGTATATCATACATATCAATATTTTCTCATGCCTTGCTGCTCAAAGACAATAACATGATAGGTCAACAGCTTCACCCTTTTAGTTTCATTTACATAAAACTCATATAGAAACACCCTGATGTTCCATATCATTCACAAGAATATCTTGCTAAGTTTTCGGTAATATCTCCCGATTTTACAAAAATTTTGTGTATATTGCACAATCGGATTACTTTGAGGGTGGTAGTGGGATATATAGATACATTGTATCTTCCTTTCCTCCATATATTTTTTTTCCATGTTCCTGAGGTAAATTGGGTACCATTATTAGTTAACACTACAGGAAATCCATAGTGTTTGTTTGCTATAATCATCAATTGTATTTAAAACTTCCCTTGTAGTAGCCTTTCTTAATGGGTATACCATGAAAAATTTGTTGGCTATATCTACTAAGGATAATATATATCGTATTTGGGAGATTTGGGTAAATGATCTATGGTGTCTATGGATATAAGTTGGAGCGGAAGTTTTCTTTCTATATGTTAATCTTTTGTTATTTACCTCAAATCATGTTTTGTTTGCATACATCTCATGCAATTGTTAATATACTTCTGTACATCTTTCCTAATTTCTTTCCAGAAAAAGTATCTTCGAATAGCATGTAAAGTTTTCTTTACACCAAAATGTCCCTTTTCAGTGTGAAATTTCCTGATCAATTCCTTATACTCACTCAGGAGTATTATTTTCCAGAATCTTTCTCTTTTTGACTTCGTTAATATTAAACTGTTCTCTGTCTTGTACTGTCGTCTACCCCTTTCGATTCTTATTCCTTCCTTATCTTTGAGTTCCTTGTATATGTTCTTTAATTCTTCATCTCCAAGGTAATTCAGATCCTTTTCCCAAACTTCTTCAAATGATAACATTATGAAATGCTTCTGGTCTTTAATTACTGAGGGTTGCTGCTTAGCGTATCGGCTATGAAATTCTTTTTTCGTGGTATATACTTAGTTGTAAAGTTATTGCAGTAATAAAGCCCATCTGTAAATTTTATTATTTCATATGCTGTAATTTGATAGTGTTTGAGACACTGATGGTCAGAGCCGGCCGGGCGCTCTGCGGCGGTAGGCCATCGGCTTGAAGGTCCCGGGTTCGAGTCCCGGCAGGGGCATGGGTGTGGATTTTAACAGCTAAAGGTCGAATCGTGACGGGCCGAAGTGCAAAGTTACTAGACTGGCCCAAGTTTACGAAGTTTTTACTGATGGTCAGAATTAATGAGGAAATGTCTTCCGATGATATTCATGAAATTTCTGGATCGTGTAAACTACATTCAAGTTCCGAAACACTATATTTTCTTTCGTGAGGTTTAAGGGTTCTGCCTACGTATTGTATAATGTTTTTTTCAAATGATCCTTGACCTAGATACCCCGCTATTCCAATTGTTGAAGAATTCGTAAAGATGTAAAAGAATTTTTCAAATATTGGTTGTGACAAGACCGGTGTGGAGATAAGTATTTTCTTTAGTCGATTAAATGCCTCTTCCATTTCTTCATTCCATACTATCTTACTTCCCTTTTTGAGGATTTTTGAGAAGGCTTCTATTAAATTACTAAAATCTTGAATGAATTTCTTTCTCCACTTACGAGAGCAAGCCATCTTCGAATATCCCTTTTTGCTTTAGGTCTTGGGTAATTTTTTATAACATGCTCTTGGTCTTGGATCATCGTGATATTTCCCCCTGAAGCAATATGGCCTTGAAACTTAATTTCATCGGTTTGAAAATTGCATTTACTTAATTTTAGTGTGAGTCCATTTTTAATGAGATTTTTAAGACAATTTCTAGTTTTCCTAAATGCTCGTCAAAGGTTTTCGTAAAACAACACATATCATATACGTATATTTTTAACCATTGTGTTGTCTCAAGACCAAACATTTTATTCATCACGGAGATGAATACAGCAACGGCACTTGATAGGCCATAAGGTAGTCGAACGAATTGAATAGAATGATTCCCGAATCTGAAGGCAGTGCTTGTTTTTCTTTGATCTGATAATCTAATTTGGAAATAGGTCAAAGATAAATAAAATTTACTAAAATAAGTTGCTCCTGAATAGCTACTATTAAGTACACTGTCAATGCTTTCTACTTGTTTTTTGTGGAATTATTAAGTATTGATTTAATTTTCGTAAATCAAGGACTGATCGTACAGTTCAATCTCCCTTTTTCACTACATGTAAGGAAGGGGTTATTATGAAAACTTCCTGCTTATTCAATAATATTCCACGCTTCCCTTTTCTAAGTTCCGAATTCGTTGGTTCTTTAAGTGTATGTGCTATTGGATATTGCTTCGTTTTTATTATTATCTTTTGACTGCAAATAATATATATATGATTTATGACATCCAGGCTTATTATTAAATACCCCTTTATATTTTACTAATAATTCTTTTAATTTGTCCTTTTCATCTTTAGTTAACATCTAAATAAATTCTTCAGCTGTTATTGATGAATCTTCTTCCTTCACTTGGGGAATTATCGAGCATTGTGTATTCTGAAGGCTTTGCGGGAAGGAGTAGGCCCCAACTTCTTCCCGAGAATGTAGTTTAAATATTGCCCTTCTCGTGTTAATGGTAGTCCTTGATTTCTCCGTTCATTATTATTTCCGAATGTTTCTGTCGCCTTATAGTTTTGTTCATTTTTTACTACTGAAGCTTGATTCCCCTCATTTATCTTAAGACATAAATTTACATCTTTGTTACCTCCGCTTCACCAAGGATGTCATGTTTTGCATGTTGCGTGTTTCTGTTATCTCAACTTTTACTCCTTCCTTGATATCCTTTAGTTTCCCTTTGATTATCTGGTCTTCATTTATAATTGTTCGAATTATGAGTGTCTACTTGATTATTCTCATTCCAGTTATTAACTCATTGTTTCTTCTGTACGAATCCGTTGTTTATTTTCACTCGGAGTTCATCTTGTTTTTCCAGAAATTCGAGCAGACCTTCTGTATGATCAATGTTGATACAGGTTAAAAGTTTTTGAAGATCATAAGGTAAAGTAGCCACAGCTTCCTGGAATAACTCTTT
Source organism: Lepisma saccharinum (assembly GCA_022664845.1). Taxonomy (NCBI): domain Eukaryota; kingdom Metazoa; phylum Arthropoda; class Insecta; order Zygentoma; family Lepismatidae; genus Lepisma; species Lepisma saccharinum. Next base: position 58,603 of record JAGDQP010005480.1, on the reverse strand, counting down.
ATCAGTGATGTTAGGATCGACTCTAGTTAACCTAGTTATAAAATGGGCGATTTCTTGCTCTAGACTTCGCACATTGCTCCAGTGGGGCTTGTCTTGGGAGATCTTCTTCTTCCTCCTTTCTATACCTCTCTTATCCGCGTATTTCTGAGTGAATTTGTGACAAATCTCGGTAGCTTTAATCTGTTCCTTTACCAAGTGGAACCAACCTTCGGCATTCTGTCTCATTGCCCTGCCAAGAAAGTATTTATAGTCTTCCTTAGGAACCTCCAATGGTTTTGAGATTACGTAAGATCTTCGAGATACGAGGGTGATTCAGAAAGTAATGCCTCCAAGGTGATAACTTTGTGTTTGACAGATAGAACCGATACAGGTATCAGTCGAAAGCTTGCAATGTCAGCTACAAATGGTGGCATCATTTTTCAACATAGTCCCCATTACGGGCAACACACTTGCGCCAACGCGAAACAAGGTTTTTCATGCCGTCGGCGAAGAATTACGGTGGCTGCTGGTTACACCAATGCCGAAGTGCTGCTTCCACCTCCGCGTCACAACTGTAGCGTTGGCCCATTGCTGATCAAGTAGATTTGATGAGGCAGGATTTTGGTCTTTCACAGTCCTTGCCCACCTCCGTACAGTGCTGACGTCAACACAGGCATCCCCGTAAACTGCAGTCATACGGCGATGAATGTTGCTGGGCGCACAACCTTCCACAGTCAGAAATTCAATGACAGCCCGCTGTTTCACCCGGACGTCACCACTGGATGCCATGGATTAACTTGTTAGGGTTAAGGAATAGGTTATAATTCTTCCTGTCTGATTTCTTAGACCGGCGAACACCAAGGATGGTAGTAGGTAAGTAGAAAGAATGAAGTACAAGGAGTAATTATGACAAAGCAGTATAAAAGATAATTCTCAATAAAGATCAGAAATAATGAGAATGATGATACGTTTATTAGCGGACTGCTGTCCGAAGAAAAGACACACCAAGCAAGAGAGATTGATGTAGTTCGGCTGGAGGGCCGAGAGGATCTTAGCTCCTGACTTGTTACAACGCCTTATATATGTTGGGTTCGGATGACCTCTGTTTGTGACGTCATAAATCCGATGTCACCCTTTTGCACAATTTTTAGTTACAATACATACTATCATATTGCTTTCTGTTAATTAGAATTTTATAATTCATTGGTGCACACGAGGTGTTCAAAAGAATTTTATAGTTCAACATTACGCGCAAGTCTCAAAAGAAGTTATCCTAAATGAATGAATTTATGTAATAGAATTCAGAGGCAGTTTTCTTCTTACAAAATAATTTTAACTAACGGACATTAAAATATGTGAGGTACGTTACAATACCAGCTCGATAATGTTGTTGTGTTACTACCAACTATTTGTTTCCTTTATCTGCCTTAATGAGTCATAATTTATTGGTGCCAAGCCATTTTTTAAAATTTGGTAAGGAACCTATGAAGACATTAACTATCTTACCTTTGTACCGGAGTGCGTTATGTAAAGAACTACCTAGGCTTTACATGCAGTTCTTTCTGAATTATTATTATTGTTGTTCATTTGTGATCAGGAGAGCTGCTTTTTCTACAGAATATATATAATCATGTGTGGGTGGTTCTTGGTTTGATAGCGTATCGTAGTCCTCGAGTGAAGAGTGGGCAAAAGTCTGGCGGTACCAGTACCGTTGTGAGATTTTCGACTAGATTTTCAATCTTGTCACGATCAACTTTATTTGTTGAGTTGATCCAATACTTCCTAACCGATACTACTTATTGATGAGTCGTTTCTTTTTCGTTTTACAGTGTAATGTTATACGGTAGTTTGTACGAGCTTCTATTTTATCGCAGGCAATGTTTGGCAATTTATGTACAAGGGTACATCTAGCATGATATGCCTGTTTACTGAGGGCCTAAATAAATTGGTAATTTTTCCTGATGGTTTGACGAACTAACCTAATCTGTGCTGTGTTTATAATTGTCTCTGCTTTGCGGTAGCGGACGCACGTCTTTAGTCTGGCAAACATTCGAACTTACGCATTATTTCAAGAATTGTATATCAAGCTGACAAAATTCCAGTTTCCTTCTAATTTGTTCAAATTGTACCTAATTGAATCTAATCAATTCAAATTCTAATCTTTTCAATTTTGTACGTAAGAACGAAGATACGGGTGTATGCTGTTACATGTGAATGTCGGAGAACAATATGTAGGCCAAACTTCACGGAGAGTTTCGGTTAGGGTAAACGAACACGTTCGAGATGTCAAATACTCACACCCCACTTCAGGCTTATCCCAACACCTCAAAAACATACCATAGCATTACTGAAGTATCCATTTTACACAAAACAAATTCAGCTATTGAAAGAAATATATACGAAAGTGCATATATTCTAAAGAGTAAACCAAAATTAAACCTAGATACAGGACCAATAGACAAGCTGGATTCCAGTACTTATTGAAACACTTGATTGTCACAGATAACATTTTATTTATTCGCCACATTGAGCCAAAACATTCAGGAGCGTTAAATGTTTTCGTTTTTTGTTTGTTTGTTTATTGTTTATTTATACTTCACTTTCATACAAATGCGAGTACGGAAGTGACATCATAGTCTGGCAGTATTGTTCTTATACTCTGTCTTGGACTTTCAACGAGCAGTTCAACGTTCTCAACCTTACTCATCACCACATAACCTATCCTTTTAATTTTCCCCAACGTTTGACACACCGACTCGCGAAATATATCACGATTGTATTTATTTGTCAGTGTTTAGCCTACGAGAGAATAAGTTGCATACAAACATATAAGAAAATGTCAGTTTTCTCTCCACGATATTCGTTAGATGATTCAGCTTAATTTCTTAACGGACATTTGTCCAAATTAGGTAGTTATAAATTATGAATTACTTCGTGTTTGGTGTAGGTCGTTGGAGATTTTTTACGATTATTTACAAATATGTAAGGTTTCCAAATTGTCAAAGACAAAGCGCTAAAAGAAATAATAGAAAATTAATGAAACGTTCGTGTATGTTTTTTTCTATTGCTTTTATTTGTCTCTTTGTTAATGACTAGAATTATTAGTGAAAACGTTACAGATATGTAAATATTCGTATAAAACCTGTAATGATCTATACCAAACACTTAAGTAATTCATAATTTGTTCTTTAGGAGGAAAGTAATGATGCGCTAAAGGTTAAACAAATGCTATAATTGGTACTTACCGGTGTTGAAGTTTTCAAATGGTGAAGAATATTTTTTCTGTCACTTTCCTAACATTTCGAGAGCATTGTCCGCTCTCATGATCATAAAAAAGACTCCTAGATATTTAGAGTAAGAAGTATAGTTGGAGAGTGAAATAAAGATTTAGAATCAAGGAAGAGCACTAGTGATTATAATGGCGTTAACAGCATCCTGTGAAGGTGTGACAGTGGAGCCAGATACGTAACTTGTGGAGGGGTTGAAATTGATATGGTAAATTTGTCAAAGGTGCAACAAGCCGTCTGCTATTTTAATTAGTGTAACGTGAGGTGTGCTGTGGAGGGTGAATGAAAATCGGTGACTAAAAGATGTAAAGAAAACAGCTTGTATTTGAAGTGTCGTGAATATATGGCACTATGAGGATATGGGAGAGTGTTTTCTATTTAAAAAAAAAGTGTTCACTCTTAAGGTAGACACCCACGAGCTGTATTAAGGACATTTTGTGTGTGTGTGTGTGCGTGTGTGTGTGAGAGAAAGAGAGAGAAAGAATGAATCTCTCTTTCTCTCTCTCTCTCTCTCTCTCTCTCTCTCACTCACTCTCTCTCTCACTCTCTCTCTCTCTCTCTCACTCACACACACACACACACACACACAAAATCAATCAATCATTATAGTTTATTTTAAATGCATGAACAGGATGAGTTTCTTCAATTAACTTGTTTAGCATCTTCGCACTATATCTCATTTTGGAATCAATTAAGCCTTTAATAGTGATCAATATCATTCCACAGGTTTTCATGTGTCTAGGTTACAGCGTGTATTCTTCATAAGCATTCTTTGAAGCTCTAAGGGAAATAAGCTTATTTGTTTAATATGCTGAGACTTACATATAGAAGTTCTGTTCTGTTCTGATTTGGTTTTGCGTGGAATTAATCTACCAACTACTTTAGTAGTACTCACTGCTTTTATTCTTCTTCTTCAATTATCGTAAAGATTATCAGTATTGCACTAGGCTTCAAATAATTTTATTTCATATTCTGTGAACTTATATCCAGAAGTTTTTCACTTTCCAGTAGCCTTGTAAGTGTTAATTGCACCGTATCGGGTTCCCGTATCTAATTATGTAATTATTGCTGAATAAATATTGGAAATTAAACGTTCTATTTTGCTTGTGGTGTAATTACTCGTGTTTCAAATAAAGAAATTAAGACAGAACGTGGCAGCGGCATCCCAACACTTTGAATGGTAAAGTAACTTACAGTAAGTACGCTACAGGCAATACAAGTATTAGTTTTCGGTAGTTTTGGAAAGCATCTTCTAATTAATAACTTCGCTTACAACGTCCTATTAACAGTGTTCATATTTTTACGGAGGTAAGCGATATTTATAACATCACTGTCGTAATACATAGTATGAAACTTTTCGAAGTTCATTTTCCTTCGAAGGGAATATGCCTAAAGAAGTGTTATCTCATCAGACAGATCAGAAATGTTTGATTGTGTTGTTGGTTGATCAAATAAAATGCTGCGCGGTCGCGTTCGTTTGTTGGGAACGTGGAATGCAATTTCAGATAGGAGGGAGGCTGATTCAATTTTGTTATGCAATAGTTTGTGTAGGAAGGTTAGTAGGTACGTTTTCCTTTTTTGGTCCAATGCTTCAAATAAATAGTTATGAACTATTTGTGAAGAATCCGCTTTTAACACACACTATTCCTACTTCGTATGGGAGCGTACGTTGTATTCCTGTTCGCAAGTATGTTGTACAAGTCTCATTTCACATGTTAAGTATGAATTACCAATACACCTGTTCTAAACATAGTTCAACCAAGTGTTTTATTGTTCATGGTGACTTTATATTTATTGGCAAAAAATATAGCATCAAAACTGAAAAATTAATGTAGAACTTAGAAGTATATTATTGGGAATAATTGTACACATGAAGATGGTTCATGTTAGGTTTCTGGTATTTTTCCTCGATTTTAGTATCTTGTTATATTCTTTTCAACAGAAAACATTATAACGGAATAATTTGCTTCTATATATTCTATCATATTTACATGTAATCCAAGCTTGAAGATGATTGCTGTTTCACAGTAGTATAAAATACATTGCATTGAATTTGGAAAGATATTCTGGCTTCCTTGACTTCGTTCAAAGGTTCAATTTACTATGATCTATGAAATAAAGCCTTGAATTAAGTATATACCAAAGCAGAAGAAAGTAAACTGTGATAACAAAGTTTGAATGAACACGATTTTATCTTTGTTAATGTAAGTCATTGTTTTTCTTTATTCTTTGTTAACGGTTCCTTTCTTCGAATTCAAAGTTAGTGCTCAAACCACATATTCATATAGTATAACATATCCAACTGACTGTAGTTGAATAGATAAAACAGTATATAACCAATAGAAAATTATAAAAAGGTGGGAAAGAAATCTTAGTGTCAGAAGCAGTGGAGCATCGAAAGTCTAATTCTGTAATTTCTCAATTTGCGTTGTAATAACGAAGAATGAAGGGTGAGAAAACAATTTATAATACAGTCGGAAGATAGTAATTTTTAAGATGGCGTATGTGAAGATGAACACCAGGGAGGCTATTAAGGATACTCTGACAAGAACGAAGCAAATTGATATTTTCATCATCATTAGTTCTTCAAAATGTTACATTCTGCCTTAGTGGTCCCAAGACCTAGTCTCTTACAGAGAGCATTGAAAATGGTGGAATTAAAGTAATCTCACGTAAATGAAAGAGAAATAAGGCTATAGATATCATCCTGAAGTAGAGACAAAGGACCATATTTCTTGACATTTTCTTTTGGTGCTGCAAGACTTCAATGTAGTGGACTGCATGTTTCTTAAGTCAGATTTTCCCTTGAACATTTTTCATTGATGTTTTCTTTGTGCCAAGTTCCCTGTATCCTTCTATGTTTCCCTAGCTACTACTAATTCATTGTGTTAATACAGTAGAATAGTTAGTTCTTTCTTGAAGTTAGTGTTTATATTATTTCTATTTTGTTACACGAACATTATTTAAAGGAAATGCTTTGCTACTGATTTTTGACAAATGTAAATAACTAGTACAGTTTTTTCTTTCATTTATTCTTCACTAAAAGAAAATAGTGTCTTTCCTACTTCCCTGCAAATAAGTAACTGCAGAAAGGAAACATGTTTTAAAAAGTACTAAAAGCAAAAAATATAACAAGAAAACATCTTTTGTACTCTCTTAACAGTAAAAAATAGTTTATAGTATTTGAAGCGGAGTGTATTACGAATACTGTAAAGTTTTCCCATGTGTTTTACCGCCAAGACAAATTCAAAATAGTTTTTATTTCATCTTCATCTTTTTTTTACATGTTTGATTTCTGTAGTTAGCAATTCAAATAGTGTTGCAAGTTCAATTACTCCATTCTCGAAATTATCCAATGAGTAACACCATACTTTTTTTTTTATCATGCCGTTTTTATAATTTGTGTACTCTTTTCTATTGAATTTACGTATTGTTACGTTAGGATAATATTTACGTAGGAAAGTAGATTTTAGTACACATATGAATTGAAACTTTGAACGTGACTGGTTTAATTTAACTTTGGGATATACATTTGATGTATAAGTACAGTTTAATTTGAGCTGTTGATTGTTAAAGAAAGAATTGCCATCTGAAGTTATTAAAAAAAAAAGTTAAGTCAAAGTTAATACAATTTTTTCTACAGCAATACGTAATTTCGCTTTGGAGCCCAATGAAGTTGTCCTGTAATAATAATGCAAGTAATCGTAGCTTTATTTCTTCATCTTGGCAGAATAGCAGTAAAGCATAGTGTCGCACAATGGACGGGCCTATTAATTCGAATAAATATTTTCAGGTAGGACAGTACCTACCCAACTGTTTTAAGGTACTGCGCAATGAAATACTCCTTTTCAAATGTATAGGACTTTCAGAGAATTTTCGCTCAAATATGCGTATTATTTAATAACTAGTAACACTTAATATTTTCTTAGTATCGATATGAGTACAATAACAGTATCCGATGAGGATAAGCAAAGAATAATCGGAAGAGAGAGATGACATTCACAAAGTGTACATATATCAATATATGTTCTTCGTAGGTGCATATTATGACGAAACCCCATCGGTGATCACTGTAGGAAAGGTTTTATGGGTGCAATAATATGGAATGTTATGTGGCAAATTTTTCGAGTGTTCGTCCGAATATTGATATATTACGACATGTTACAAAGCATTGGTGTGTTACGAGTTATATGTAAAATTATATGTAGTAAATCACGTCAATTAATACGGAAGTAAGAATTGGGCGTAATAATAAAATTACATGTATTTTTTTTTATGATAGTTCATGATTACAGAGTCTTTAATTTTACGCCACGTCTACGTAAACAGCATGCTGGAAATGTTGCATGTTTTAAGGAGAGGTTGGTTGTAATTGCCACTGAATATCTTTTGCATGTAAGTGTAATATTACAGTTCTCTCTGTAAACGGGAAAGGCATTTTCAGCATTAACAGTTGTGTACCCACAAAAGAACAAATTGCTGAAGTGAGAAGAGGTAATAAGGACTGTTGTTCAGTTTTTATGTATGTATGTTTAGTAAAATTGATGAAATGTCTAGTTATAATCTTCCACTTCTTTTCATTTTAAATTGTAGGTTCATTTTTTAAAGTAAATAACCAAAATTCTTTCTGTACAAGAGTACCGGTTTTGATTTTTTGTGAACTAGATCCCGATATTTATTAAATCCATTAGTCAAATTACAACGTACTGTAGAGTTCTTAGGTGCCCTAGAAAATCCTGGAATTTTAAAATATCTTACCGAGCATGGAAATTTAGCTTTTTTTAAAATAAGAAAATCGATTTTCTTAATGTTATATATTGTAGATTTCATGTGTAACTTACAGGAAAAAAATGTTCTGGGTCAGCAAGTGGCCAAGATATCTCAAGACATTCATAACATTACTGAGTCCCTCTGACTATTTTTCAAGTTAAGCTACTCGATAATTATTTATTTTGTGTAAGGCGTATTTTTTATTAATCTTATTTTGCAGTCATAGTTCTTGCTATTGTGGACTTTAATATGCAAGTCGTGTATTGGAACTTAATGTATATAAGATTCTTAACGTTAGGTAGGTTGAAACTTATAAATAAAGCTCACTTTCTTTATTAAGCATAAATTATACTGACCCTCAAGTTACGATTACTGTACTGTAACCATTAGCCACATATCAAATAATCTCACATCTGGTAGTGGTACTACTGTAGAGTAGACAGTTTTTCATTTTGGAATATCTTGATTGAACACACTAAAGAGTTCATTCTCTGTAAGACATATTCATAAGCTCCTGTTCTTTTATTAATAGAAACATAATATTTCGTACATTCAAGATAAACATATATGTACAGAATCATCTCATTGGTATCAAGGGTTGTATGATTTTTACCTTACTTTCAAGCATAGGATGCTGTTCCAATATTGTCTGGGCCACGGTGGCTAAGTGGTAGAGCGCTCATCTCTTTTGCGTGGGATCTCCGGTTCGATCCAGCTCTTGCCCTGAGCCTGGACAAACACTGTGTGCGTGGGTTTTCACGCGATTCTCCTGTTTCCTCCCACTTTCTTCATTCCACTAATTTTTCCATTATCATCCATTCAGCTTGAGCCAAGTTGCCTAAAGACCTTAAATAATTTTCAGATTCAAATATTATCTTGTTATAAAAACACATTTACCGCAAAATAATATGAAGCATCTCAGTCAAGGTTAAAAGAAGGCACGGTGCATTTTTTAAAAAGAGGTTTATATATGCTTCAACAAGGATGTTAGCAACTTGGCCACTCCTATCTATTCTTTTTCTGTGATCATACCTTTGGCGTATAAATGAATATATATACGCCGCTACAGAACGAGGAGCTATCTCCAATCTTCGTTCTGATCCTTCCATCATTATCTGTCCGGCCGACAACGGATCCACCATGGTAATCGTGAATTACTCTGACTACCATTCCGAAGCCCTCAAACAACTTTCCGATCCTACCTTTTACTGTCCCCTCGAAGATGATCCCACCCAATCCCTCCTTAAGACCCGCACCTATCTCCAAGCACATGGACCCAATGAGGGGATGTCGCGTTCCACTGTCTCTACACTCTGTCCTGACAATCCCAGAACTCCTAAATTTTACCTACTTTCCAAAATCCATAATCCTGGTAATCCCGGCAGACCCATCGTTTCCAGTATTGGCTCTCCCACTGAAAGAATCTCCGCCTTCCTTGACCACCATCTCCAACCGTTTGTCTAGGCTCGCCCTTCCTACATCAAAGATACCTACCACTTCCTCTCCACAATAGGCCATGAACATGAGGAATGTTGGTGTGCGAGGAAGTAACATCTATAGTAACAGGCGATATGTTAGAAGGAAAAGGTCGTAATGTACGGATTATTTCTAGGTAATGGTAGGTGTCGTGTATAGGCAAGCAGCGCTTGAACATGTGGCTGTAGAAAGGAGTCAGCAAAAGCGGAAATAAGTAAACCAGAGACCGAACATCCTAGTTGCAACATGAGTTGGCTACATAGCCGTTCTTTATCACCACTATTTTCTTTCCGTTTCATTCCTATTATGTGACTACGCCTTTGGAGAGAGCTTTTCACCTTCCTGTGTGTGTCAAATGCCTGTACACTTGTCTGAATCTCCTAACATGTATCATTTCTTTTACGTATATTTATTATTTTTTCTTTATAGTTGATATCGACAAACTTCGGGAGGTCATAATGTATATCAAAACAAGAAAAAAGTCCGTTTGAAGAATTTCGAAACATGCGTTTTTTTGAACTACAAGCGCTCGAAGTTACGATGGTATCGTAACAAATGACGCCATATGTCGAAAAATAATTACGTAAGTGGTATCGACTTAGCAATTCAAAATCGAAATAATACCGAGTACATCCATTTGTATAATGTTTATGATTGATAAATGCAGTTTACAGGGAATTTCCATGCTTGCCTTATTAAATCATATTTATTCCTTGACAATGAAATCCGTACGTAGCGAAATCTGCTTATGCGGCACCTACTTAGTTGTTAATATTGCTCAAATGGATGATTGTGATTTGCTAAACCGACATAGCTTACGTCATTATTTGTAGAGGTATAACGTCATTTGTGAAGATGCTGGCATAAATTTGAGCTCCTGTTGCTACGAAACTACGCATGTTTTAAATAATTTTCAAGTAACTTTTGATTATTTTGATGTGAATCCTCCCGAATTCTGTCGGTGTCATTAACACCCTGGTAAACTATAAAAAGACGGATGCCTATGTGCATCTCCTAACTTGTGTCATTTTTTTCACATATTTTTCTCAATTTTATAGATTGGGTTTGCGCACTTTTTTTTTAAGTAAAGATTTAGGTTACAACCCCAAGTCAACTATTAATAGTTATGCAAGTTTACTTGTACTTTTTAAACCCTCGTTATGCAAATTACTACAGGATTGATATTCTTCTTCAAGATTCCTTTCCTCCTAGAACACGTCAAAAGAGTTTAAAATCCATGATATTTCATTCAGTAGGCTGGTCGAAATATTGTCAGTTTTTAAGTTCTTTTGATGTGTAATAGGTGGGTTTAATTCTTTGTATTTTTATTTGCATGTCAGTAGGATGTTGAAAAGTGTAAGAGTGTCGGTGTAAGCAGAATTAACCTCTATGATGTTTAGAAGGATTTCGTTTCTTCCTAGAATATATAACCCATTGCATTACATACATCCTTGTCTGTTATAACCATTTACTTTGTTTCATCTGGGTAATCATATTAACTTTGGAGCTCACAACTTAAAGACAGCTGAAGCAACTGTGACTCTAAAGCTTTATATCCGATCATGTTTTCTGTTACTGTAGTAAGACAGATATAGCTTGCAAATGGGGTATATTTGTTCGATTATAGTATTTTCAATATTTTTAGGAAGTTCGTATAAAATCTCGCAGTGACATTTGTGAGAAGTACCTTGTTATAGTCCTAATAGAAATAATAAACAAACGAAGAACCGAGAAAACACTTGATTTTGATAGTATTTACTGGTATATTATACGTTAAGTGATCGAAAAAATTTACATTACCAGATACAGAGAAACGCTGATGTTACTTACTATCCAGCAGACATATTAGATGGAAACTGTAACTGACGAAACTTACACTGAAAAAAGTTTCAGTGCATATCCAAAAAAATAGTTTTCAGATTCAGAAACAGTGTTGTTATTAATTTCTGCAAACTAACTATAGTTTTGCATAGTTGTTAGGTAAATATACTCAGGAAAGTCAAAGATATATAGTCGTTAGGTAAATATACTGAGGAAAGTCGAAGATACTAATTGCAAAACTCCCATCCAGTAATAAGCGATCCCTAGGAAGCAAGTAAAGTGTGATTTAGTGCAGGCCAAATTTTCAACCCGGTAACATGAAATTAGGAATAATTCATCCATGTAACTTAAATTAAAACAGTAACGTAAATAACATAAAGTATATTTCACGTGGATGATGGTTGGTAAGAGTTTTGGATATATTTTGCTGGTCACCTTTCTCTAATATGAAAGTTACTTTCTGCTCTATTGGCGGAGAATATTTATTGTCATATGCTCATGTGGCTCAACAGCTTATAGTAATAGTTAAAATAGTGCACTAACTCGACACAAAGAAGTTATTTCATACGTTGAAATGTTGTATTCTGCTCGCCTCCGGAAATCGGCACCATTAATTCTGATTAGCGGACTAGTACTCTTGAGTTAATATCAATGAACCCAGCTGTTAAATTTTACAGTCATTGATGCTAACCTCAAAATTTTACTGGTAGAACTAATATTAGGCTCATATTGTTTGATCACTGAATGAAAAAATGGTTATATGTGCCGTAGGTTAAATATGTAATTTCGTAACGGTAAGAAACAGTTTGAAGTTTGTGGGTACAAAACTGCATTTCATAGTAATTTAACCTCATTACTGTTTTGTTTTAGGTGCTTTTGGTGTGACTATCCTCATATACGTGCATGTGAGTTGAAGTGTACTTCCTTGGTTTTATTTTAACGGCATGATTTTTTTTTTTTTTTCATAGATGTAATTGATAAATTCTTGTTTTTAGTGACTGAGTTCATGTGTTTTGAACATGTACGCATTTTATTGAGTTATGTAATATCATTTTTGTGTATGAGCTTGCAAGTTATATTTCTTAATGTATTATTTTAGTATTTTTGATTTTTACTTACATATGTACTGTCATCGCTTGACAAGGACTAATTTGAACTAATGATCAGAAAAACATTGACTAAATTTCTAACGTTATTTAGAATTTTGAAATGAAACCAAAACGATAACATGTATTAACTACTCACAAGTACATTAAGAAGAACTTCAGGCTGAGGTGTTATATTTTAAAAGTTACATGGAACATTGTGGGTTTTGAACTTTACAGGAAAAGACAGCAAAAAGAGGAAAAAGTCTCATCTTCGTGAACTGAGCTGCTATAGTGGAGCAAGCAAAGGTACTAATAAGATGTCATATATATATATATATATACATTTTTGCACCAGCGTGGGATTACCAAACTACTTGAAATAACAGTTAATTGTGAAATTCACCAATATATTTAGACGTTTAAGTCTCACTTTTAAGATGCACTTGTGTTTAACAATAAGAAGAGCTTAAATTACATTGCATGGATTTCAAGGTGTAATGATGGTTTGCATGAATTTTGCAGTTCATGTTAAAGCAAACATGCTAACAAAATGCAATGAGCAGTTACTTGTTTTATTATTATTATTCAATTTACGTCGTAAAAAAATTGTATGTCAAATTACTAAGAAAGAAAATTATTTCACTGAAGAGCTTCTAAATATAGTAAGCAATTCCCTTTCGGAACAGTCGTGGAACACTAAAATGTGGACAGTCTTGACATTCGGTGAGAAACAGTTAGTGTGTAGAAACAGTATACTACTAGATAATGGGTGAATATATATATATAAGGTGGCAGCTATCTGCTCTGTCCATTTCCCTTCCTACCAGTTGAAAACGCAATTGCGAAACGTACTAATTTTCTATAGTGTTTGTAAAGTTCGTGTGCTCCTTCCTATCTCAAGATTTCACTATGTAAGTATCCTTTTTTTCTACTTTCTTGACCATCTTGTATAATGGTATAAGTTGTCAATTGTCAGTTATCATTGTTCCACGCGCCATTCAGCAGTCAACTGTTCTCCAAACGATGTGCCGTCCGCTACGTGTCGCTACTGTCGTCCTAGTCTTTTGTTCTATCCACGTGTGTGCGTCTCTCTTTCTCTACAGCAAGTCTACGGTATTAAAACCGAAATATTACAAAAAACTATGTGAATATTAGTGTTGTGTACGTGTGTGTGTGTGTATTTTTCTACGGGAACAAATAGGCTGTAAGTATTTTCCTTACTTATTATCATAAATTTACCTTATATATATAGCATGAGCAACTGATTCGGTTCGCTCTCTTCCTCTATACTTGAAAACGTGCAACTGTATGCACGAGGTATCGTAGTGACTTTTAGATAAGTTAATATGTGTGTGATCTAATACGAAACTATAAGCTGTAGTATTTTCCTTTATTTTCCTTAAATTTACCTTATATATTACAGGGTGTTCGGGAACTCCTATGACAGCGTATGGGAGTTGAAAGTAGACATCAAATCAAACAAAAAAATATATTGACACCAACCTCAAAAGCGGCGTCCTTTCCGATTTATGAGCGTGGGAAATTTGGCGGCACGGAACTTTGACATGCTATAGCATAAAGACGAATGGCTGTGACACAGACTGTGTGGAATTTCACACAGGAAGTCATAGGCCTAGTATCCAAAAATAACAAAATCAAAACTCCAGAACAGTTGCACAAGTGATTCCCCAAAGGAAGTCAGGGATTCCCGGTCATGTTTGCAAATAAAAATGGGTCAAAATGAGCGGGAAATGAAAGAGTACGCAATACTAAGTTATAATTCGTCTGCGCCATATCGATAGTGCAAACAGAATCAGATACGGAGAATTGTGAGTTTGCTGTGGGTGATTGCATAACCACCAGTAAACTAGTTTCAAGCCTACATTTTTTTTTTTCGTTACAAATAAAAGACAGTTGTTTTGCTGAAGGTCACACATGTGAAAAACGAAAAATTAGTACAAAACATATTCTTATTAATGATCTGTGTGGTTAGCAAATGATGCTAGTGGCATTAAGCCGAAAGCCGTGTTGCAAAATGTTATTAGACGCTATTCATGTTACATAATAATAGGGAGTTCGTTACCAAACGACCATGGTTGGCTCTGAAAACAGCTGTCATGAATTCAAACCATGCAACTAAACTCCTGGGTTTCCTCAACTATTGGGGGATCTGAAACACATATCATATACTGTCCTAAGTAGATATGGAAATATTTAACACGTAGATATCGTTCAAGACAGTACAATGTGGTATTTGTGTTTTCAACTTATGCTATCTGTATTAGCAGAAAACTTCATTGAGTGACATGCGAAATGAATTAAGTACTTTGTGTGTCTGCCTGCCACGCGGTATATGTGTAGGTCGAGCATAGGCACGAACCCTACTCCGGCCGACCATCCTGATTGAAATTTTCCCTTGTTTTGGTCATTCTCTCCAGACGGGAAGAGATACCTTCTGTAAGGCCAGGGCAGTTGCGTTTCCAAATCCTTGGCCCTCCTCCATCCCGGCCTGAGGTTTAGATGCGTAATGGTCATAAATAAATTCACAAAAGTATGTAGTTTCGAAGTGTGATCCTAATTCGGAGCAGAAAAATATAATACAGTGTGCCTAGGATATGACCTAACGTAATTGCTGTAACATATTTTTGTTAAATCCCTAGTTCAAATTACTAGTTAAGGGAGACGAGACAGAAGGCGGTTTAGTACTATTTTAAAACGATTGTAGAAACTTGAGATATCCCTTTCTTCTTTTTTTTATGTGTGTTTTTTCTTTTTTTGTTCGTGCTTTGTCGGTGATACTGTGGCTCACTTCGAAGTGTCTTATTTGTCCAGATGTCAAAGAAGCCGTGCCATTCTGGTCATCTCTTTCATTACTGTATTGGCGAGATTTTATTCTTCTTCACTTTATTACTTAATTATTGTTTGCATATGTTATTTTGCATTATTTTCTTCAAGTTTTTCTTTCGTTTTAAATCTTCATAAATAAATTTAAAGATTTGATTGTTGATTTATTTCGTTGAGAAATTTAGGTGGTTAAGCCACACCCCCTTCCGCTTTTTGTTTCTGTCTTGTTCCTTGTCCTGATTGGCTGTTGCCGATCAGACAGTACTGTTATGGCAGTCAATTTGTAATAGTTACACTAAAACGGATGCCCTCAAAAATTGTTCATATGAAGTAAATAATTATGCAGCCTGGTTTTCAATCAGGTTTGTTTGGTTAATGTCTTAAATTTCTCATTCTCTCTCTGAAACCCAAGTGTGGTTCACATATGTTTAGATAACGAAATTACAGCACGTTAACATTGATTCGAAAGCGTTGAATATTTTACCTTTCACATCACTATAGTTGATGCTACTTTTCAAATGCACGTTGTTGCCCACTCAGCTTTTTGTTTGTTTATTTCAGAAATTGGTGTGGTTTAAATTCCACGAAATCTCTACAGTAAGTGTCCGTTGTGTTTAAAGTAAAATTAAACTATTCGCAATGTTTTATTTCGATAACAAGCGAAGTTCAAAACTCCTTCGTTGCGTTCGCAAGCCGTAAGCCAGTCCGCTCATAAAAATTCGTTCTGTAAATTCATTCCTAACCCGACTATATGGTAGTATATCTTGGCTGCATTATCAAATTGGAGGTTAGGTTGTGTTAATTTCAAAAATGGAAAATACATACGAAATATTTTACAACGAATTTGGAATATCAAAGTTAAATTTTTGCCCAGTAGTTATATTTGTAATTAATCTTTTTCGCATAAAGAAATGTTATGCTTCGATGATTGTAGAAATTTTGTTGAACTGGGCTAAAGTGTATGTAGAATGTCTACCATATTTGGAAATTGAAAGTAACCCTAATAATTTTGGGAGAAATTTTGTCTGATATGTGAAATCAACAGCATCTTTAAAAACACGTTTTGATGTGCTAAAGATTGTCTTCAGAATTTTTTTTTTACGAAATTCAGCAATCAGTTTTTTCATTGCTTTTGTTATTCTTTAGCAAGAAAAAGTTATATTTTGCCAGATGTTCCTTGTGTTAAGTGTTTTATTAAAAAGAAGGTAGTTTACAATCTCTGTGGTATTACTGTAAGGTTCCCAACCTTGTACTATTTCAGTCCGCGAAGTGTTATTTCAAGTGTATATAAGAAGGTAACTTACATGAAGTTAAGTTTGATATTTTGATTCGATGCTTCAGCAAATATTAGGGAATAGTTAAATCAGTTGTGCTTATCTAAATTTTGTGATTAATGTTAACTAGTGCGGGGCTGCGTTGAGCCTTGTACATTTTAGGGGCCTAGTTGCGTTAGGTCACTAAAATAGTGTTTTGTGTTCTGCTTCCCTGCGGGATGTTCTCGCCTGCGTCTCCTCCTTCCCCTTTTGGGGACCTTTTTCTTCGTTTTTGGCACTTCTTTTCGGGCTTCTTCCATGCATGCTTTGTGGTTCTAGACTAGCGCGTGTCCTGTCTTCGATGGTCCTAGCTCCTAGGCTGAAGCAGGGCATTGATGGGTAGGTACCCGCCTTGTATTTAGGTCCGATAGTGGTTCTCTTTTTTTTTTTTGTTTTGTGTCCTCTTCTGTGGCGTAATGTAGGTTTGTCTCCCAGGTAGGTTTTGTCACGTTATGTGAAGTTTTGGGTAAGCCCCCTTTCGGCAACAGGGCGCCATTGGCCCCCTTGTTTGCTTTTGTGTCCACCTGCCTTTGAGGAGGAAGTTCGGTACATTACATAGGTCATATCTTCAGCATACTGTACTCTTCTAGGACTCATGAACACACGGTGAAAAGTCCTTCAGAAGTCCTAAATTTCTTTCAAGTATCACTCAATGCAGATTTGTGTTAGTGCAAACATTCAAACAACTTATGCCATGTCCACTGGGGGGAAAAGCTATGCGTCAGTGCACAGGACATTCTACGTATCATGTAGACGACAGGTTTTACGACAAATTAATTAAGGAAGCAGAACATACTGGTTTGTGGGTTAAGCAAAAAAGTGTTACGAAAAAGACTCAGTAAGTGTTTGTGGTAATACAATTGGAGAGTGAAAAGTTGCATGAATTGATAACGAATTAATCTAACCTTCAGTAATACCCTAATGTTCTGGAATACTTGAAACTTGTGTACTGGTGATTATGTAAACACTCACAGCAAACCCACAACTCCATATCTTTGATTCTGTTTGCACTATCGAAACGGCACAGGCGAATTGTAATTTATTATTACGTACTCTTTCATTTCCTGCTCGTCATCCAGTAGTGGATTGAATATGACTGTCATATCACTAGCACAAAGGAAAGCCAGAGGTGCAATTTAAGGTAAATTTACGAGAAAAGTGAAGGATAATAAAGGAAAATACTTACAGCTTATATGATTATATGTTCCGTATTAGATCGCACACATATTCACATATATAAAAGTCACTAGATATTTCGTGCACACTAGAAAACCGGCAACGTTTCGCAAATGCGTTTTCAGATGGTGGTAGAGAGAATGGACAGAGCGGACCGGTGCTGAGGAGACGTTATGTTGCAAACTTATTCTGTGTAACAGTGTGATCTAGACATGAAGGCGGGAAAATGACTATATGGGTCGGAGAAAACACGAAATGTGCGAAGGTACTAGGAATAGTTAAAGGGCTTCTTAAGGTAATAAGAGGGTAAAGAATCCGGTGTCGGGGAAGAAAGGGAGAATAAAGACAACATATAGAAAAATCAGATAAAGGTGAAACTACAGACGGAGCGAAGAAGAAGCTGCACTGCAGGGAGTTACATGCAGTTGAGGCCGGGCTCATGGTTGGCGGAAAGGTGAGACGTACGTCTTCTCCCAACTCTTTCTAACTGGCAGGTGAGTCAGGGTTCAGAATTTTCAGGATGCTGACTCGAGAGGTACTGGGTGAGAAGGTTCGGATCGGAGGGAGCTTTGCGGGGAGGTCGGTTGGAGTTGAGATGATTTCTGTCACGGTTCATTTGTTTACGAATGAAATGTTTGGGATATGCACGGTCACTGAGATCTGAAGATAGAGTACAGAGATAATTGTATAGTAGATCATCAGAGGAACAGATACGGGAGCAACGGACAGCAAGAGTGTATGGAAGAGAGTGTTTAGTATGGCATGGATGGGAGCTGCGAAAATGGAGATACTGCATGCTGTCAGTAGGTTTGATGTGAACGCCTAACTCAAGTCGATTGTTCTTGAGCCAGTCATCCACATTAAGGGAAGTTGTGCGTTCCTGGAGAAGAACCAGGTGAATTTTACATTAAAAGTGCAGTTGAAGTTTTGCATGAATTTTTCCAGTGACTCTTGTCCGTGGGTCTAGATTAGGAAAATATCGTGGATG
The DNA here is from genome assembly GCA_022664845.1 of Lepisma saccharinum. Taxonomy (NCBI): domain Eukaryota; kingdom Metazoa; phylum Arthropoda; class Insecta; order Zygentoma; family Lepismatidae; genus Lepisma; species Lepisma saccharinum. The sequence goes on along the minus strand of JAGDQP010005480.1, from coordinate 39,861 downwards.
TAGCGAAGCCAGGTGAAAGGTTTAAAAGGTGTGGAATTGAGGTATAGGGTCTCCAGGCGTCCCATGAAAAGGTTGGCGTATGAAGTGGGTCATCTGAGTTCCCATGGCTGTGCCTTTGATTTGCATAAAATTATGGTTCTCAAAAGTGAAGTTCATAGTGAGGACAAAGGGTGGCTGTGCTGGGTTTACGAGGATTAGAGCTGTGTCGAGAAAGTGTTCAAGGGCAGCGAGACCATGGGTGTGGGGAGTGTTGGTCGTGTCAACTCTAACTAAGATGGTGTCAGGTGGGCGACGATTGGAGAAAAAATGTATTGTGGAGAGAAAGTGGTTCGTATCCGTGGGTTGGATGGAAATGATGGTTAAGGAAGCCGGAGATTCTTTCGGTAGAAGACCCAATACTGGAAACGATATATCTGCCGGGATTACCAGATTGATGGATTTTGGGAAGTAAGTAAAATTTAGGAGTTCTGAGATTGTCAGGACAGAGTGTAGAGACAGTGGAACGCGACGGCCTCTCATGGGGTCCAAGCGCTTGGAGATAGGTGCGGATCTTATTAAGGAAAGATTGGGTGGGATCATCCTTGAGAGGACTGTAAAAGAATGAATGGAAAGTAGTTTAAGGGCTTCGGATTGGTAGTCACAGTAATTCATGACTACCATGGTGGATCCGTTGTCAGCCGGGCGGATCAGAAGGAAGATTGGTGATAGCTTCTCGTTCTTCAGAGGTGATGTTTGGAACGTGTTATTGAAGTCGGGGTTAGCAATTTGTTTGGAGAGGAAGGAAATGTACAGTTCAAGGGGGTGGTTTAGAGGGAGAGGGGGGAAGGAATTTGTGAAGGCTGCGGTGAGTTTCGGTGTCAGAGGTTCTGGCCTTAGAGGTGTCGGAATGAGTTGACCAGTGGCAGTTCCACCTGAGGTTACGGGCAAAGGTGAGGAAATCATTAAGTAAGTTTGTTTGTTGCATATGGCTGGAATAAAGGCCGTACAAAAGGACGTTGTGTTTGGTAGCTGACAGTGTGCGGGAAGAAAGGTTGAGAGCTGGTTGCTGACATTTAGGATCTTTTGTTTGGCTTAAGGTGGCGGGTTCACTTATGTGGTTACTTTTGAATTCCTGAGAGGCTTAGGTTAGGTTGCTCCGGCAATTGTCGAGAGAGGTCGGATCAGAACGACTAGTGAAAGGGGGAGTCAGTATGAAGGGAGAGGCAAAGGAAGAGAGGAGCCTTGAGATAGGGCAGAAAGACAAAAGTCGAGAAAGTTTGGAAAGGTGTTTGTATCTCAAGTTGAGCAAGAGACGGGGAGCATCAGTTAGGATTTGGTAAATGTTAGAAATGGAGGGAGATGGTAAAGAAAGCAGGATTTTAACGACTGCTTTCCTTACCATGTTCCCCTATTGACGTCACTTTTTATTTTATTGTTACTTTCTCCCTCCACTCTAATTCTTTATCCTTTTATTCATTTAGGAATCCCCTTACCTTCTTCTAGTACCTCCGCACTTTCTTCTTCGCTTGGTGTTGTCTCCACATGGCGATTAAAATAGTAAATACGGCGGAAGTCGAAGAGCGTCTCGCGCTAGGAATTTAAGAGAGGAAAATTTAAAGATACATTACCCAACCTCCACTTTCCCATGGTCACTAATTTAAGATAATGTACGAAAAATGCAAAAAAGCAATTATTAATAATAAATACGAGCATATGAAAATATATTTCGAAAGAAAAAAAGAAAGAAAAAGTGTTGACCCAAGAGGGGTTTGAACCCGGGACCTTTCACTCAAGAAGCGAACGTCTTGACCATTCGGCCACGAAGCCGAGTTAGGAAATCTCGGTTTCGTCGTCGTATTTACAGTGGCTAGCGTCAGAGTCTGTCAGTATGACGTCGTAGGTGACGACGACTTCCGTCGTGTTTACTATCTTAATCCTCACTAGTTGTCTCCGACCCATCTAATCACTCTCTCGCCTCCATATTTTGGCCACAATGTTACCCAGTATCAGTTGACAACATGACATCTCCTGCAACAGTCCGCACTGTCCATTCTCTCTTCTACCAGAAGGAAACGGTTTTGCGAAACCCGCTTTTCTGTTTTGTTAGTTTAGTCTGTCTTACAAGTCAACATTTTAAATTGATAATTTGTTTTCCTAATCAAACTATGTCCAATCGATAGAGGAATGAAAGAAATGGACAAAGCCAAATTTTTAGCGTCAAAGGCCCAAAAACACAGGAGATAGAGAGAGAGAGCAGAAATAAGAAATAATAATAATAATATGTAGAAGTAATGCAAGATAACAATTTAGACTCAGATATATTCTAAACGGTTAAAGGAAACGGGTTGAAACTGTCACAACATACAATTTACTGACTAGACATTGTGCTCGTAGTTACACGTTGTTGCCTATATGTAAAACAGTGTTGCCAACTTAGCTGAAAGTTTTTTTGTTTTTTGTTTTTCAAATAACTCTATATACTAATATTTATATATTTGAAACGCACATAAAATAGCAGTTTAAATTTTGAGATCTCAGCACAAAGTGTTGCAAACTTTGAGAGATATAGGATTTAAAACATCATAAAACCTAATGATTGTATGGGTCGTCACTGCGCAAATTACTGGTGTATGAAAAATGAGACAAACTAGACGAAATATATACATGTAAAGGATCACACTAAAATCAGAGAGAAAACACAGATACAAGCAGGGTTGCCATAATATCATAAGATTCGTAATATTAATAATCATCGCAAAGAGTTAGGAGACGTAAGCAAAGGATGGCACACATTGTTAGGAACACTGCACAGATAGTGAGAGACGTTTAAAAGATATATTTTCTATATTAATGTTGGTCAGCATTTCATTTATTTTTCCGCCTGTATGTGTTAAGGAATCGCTGTAACAATGAATTAATTGAATAACAAAACATCGCACCAACGTAAGAGTTACACAAAGATAAAGAAGTGAATTGAATTATTTGGTAATTATATATAGGGATAACGAACGTTCGAGAATGTTTGCATACCTATAAGTAAACTAGGAGATCTTTGACTGGCATTTTCAGTACTATGAAAAATATCACATGTGGCCAACATGTCATTGAGTACAATGAACATGCATTTTGTCAGTGATAGTGTGAGATTAGCAAAAGCATGTCGTTTATATGCACATCTTACAAAGCTTATTTTGTCACAGTCGTCTTTCTGGTATTCATCACAAATTGTGGGGTCAAAACAGTACTCAATAGATGTAATGAAACCTTGTGGCATTTCGTCAGTATAACCGCAGCGAAAAAAAGGCATATTTGATCATGTCTCGAAACATATCAGTAGAAAACTATTAATGAACAAAAGATAGAACACGTAGAAAATAATCTCTTTACCAAATGTCTACCTCTCCCGTAGGCAAAACATTATCCGTAATGAAACGAACGAAGATTTTGTAAGAGCGGAAGAAGTCAACATCCAGGGGCTGAATGAGACCAGTGCAGTTCTCTGGAATAAGTCTCCGCTCAAATTCGATACCATTAGGAACTATTTGCTAAACCAAAGCATCTTTTTTTGTGCTCCAGGAGTCAACAAGAAGAAGAAGATCGCTTACATTAGTTGCGGTAACGGAAGGCCAAAACACTTCTCGCATAAACGTTTGCGAATCACTATTCGACATGTTAGCGGTTGTTCCAGCATAAGATGTAATCTTTGGCGGATCAGCAGACTTGGTTTTAGGGAAGCGACCGGATGGTTCCGCCACTAGGACATAGAGTGGAGAAAGATGACCAGACATTGAAATCACAGGCATGATCATGTAAGAATGTGTGGTAGCAGAAAGAGACCCTACTAGAGTGGAGAAAGAAGATGACCAGACATTGAAATCACAGGCATGATCATGTAAGAATGTGTGGTAGCAGAAAGAGACCCTACTGCAATATTAACTCTTTTTGCTCCCTTCAGAGTGTGTTCTGTGTGAATGCATTTCCTTTTCGAAACGACTTTGGTCAGTGTTAAATACCTATTCACTAGTTTACTTCCGTTCAATTAATGTTCTTGTATCATTAGTAAAGCGATCTGCAGCTTCCTTAATGTCGTCAACGTGGTAACCCTTGCCAACGCGATGATTAGCTGTCCTAATACCAATATATCTTCTCTTAAAATTGAGTAACCAACTGGCTGATGTAGTAAAATTGGAAGTGATGATGTGACCACGTGAAGCCAAATCAGACGCCAGTTGTTGGTGTACTTGCAGCCTCACAGTCTGATAGATCGTTCATGGACAATGGCATTTGTAGCTCGAGCTTCCTTGAACAATTTCCACACTTCCTTGTTGATACGTGTAATGGATATTCCTTTTATGCGCGTCTCGAATCTGTACAGCTGATATTCGTACTGAAAACGTTTGAATCGATTTTTAACTGATGTAAATTTCAATCGGTTCGATGTTCCATTCACGGCCTTCCGACGTGGAGCTATTTGGAGATGACCGTGCAATGATTGCTTGGTCCAGAACTTGTACGCTTGTTCCATGTATTCGTCTGACACTTCCATATCTTTCCTCTTTGGTGGTGATGGCTGGTACTCGGAACTGCTGCTATCTGCAGATGATTGTGTCGGAGTATCGGGTTTCATCTGTAGTTTCGGACCCGTCATTGGATCCCCTTCGTTACTTTCGATATCCTGCGATTCCACATCGTCGGATTCCGAATCAAGCACATCCAGTGAACTGACGTGTGCTACTTAGACTTCATTCTTCATAAGCTGTGTTCTAACGTGCCGATATATTACAATGTCAGCTGCAGTGGGAGGGTTATGGTTTATTTCAAATTCTCTGCTTAACAGAGCCACAACACGTCCTGGGTCCATTTTGGCCTCTAAATGGTTCACGATATGTGTTCACTTGTACTGCATACAAACCAAAATGCTTTCCAAAGGCACGTCTACACTTTAATACACACAAACACGTACAAGAACAGAACAGAAGTATGAGAGAGAAGACAAAAATAATGTATCTCTCAAAGGTAGCTTAACGCACAATTCACTGGCTTCTTTCTCACGAATCACTTCGTTTGCAATGATTGCAGCACAATATTAGTAACAGCAAAACACAAATAATAACAACGGAGAAAACAAACTACCCCACACATATGGTGATGCACAATACGTATACACACAGGAAGTTCCTGTAGCTAATAGCAAGTGTTCACTTCTACCTTCTTCACGTGACAGACGCTATCTCTTAAATAATTAGTGAGGGCCACTATATTTCCGTCTATCAGCTGTGTATGCTTCGACCGAGATCGCTACTGATAAGGACAAAGATATATTCTACGATGAGCTAGAAAGGCTGTTTGACCGAATGCCGAAGTATAATTCGAAAATTGCGTTGGGTGATTTCAATGCAAAGGTAGGGAGGGAAGAAAAATATAGACCTACTACAGGCAGATACAACCTTCACGAAAAGACCAACAACAATGGAGAAAGACTGGTAACTTTCGCGATTTCGAAAAACTTACTCCTAAAGAGCACGTACTTTGAACACAAAGACATACACAAATACACATGGGTATCTCCGGACGACAAAACTCTCAACCAGATCGATCACGTATTAGTAGACAGACGAAGACACACCAACATAATGGATGTTGGGTCGTACAGAGGAGCGGAAGGTGACACCGACCATCAATTAGCGATCACAAAAGTAAGGGAAAAGTTATGCATCGCGAACAGAGAAAGCAAGGGATCAAAACAACTGAAATTCGAAGTTAAACGATTAAATAATCCGAGCATAAAAGCAGATTACCAGCTCGAACAGCCAAATAGGTTCGAAATCTTAGCCGACCCGAGTAATAATGATGATGATATTAATAATGAAATTGATGTAAGTAAGATGTGGGGGGCAATTCGTGAAACAATTAAGAGCGCAGAGAAGGAACGTGTAGGTGAGAAGAAACAACAGAAAAACAAACTTTGGTTTGATGAAGAATGCCTTGAGCTTCATAAGGAACGAAAATAAGCGACACAACGACGGCTAAGTA
>JAGDQP010005480.1:1648-33449 GCA_022664845.1 Lepisma saccharinum | reverse complement strand
TACGTAGATTAAATAATTGGAGATCACCAATGTGGATTTAGAAGAAATAGATCAACGTTGGACCAGATTTTTTCCTTGAGACAAATTGTGGAGAAGAAATGGGAATACAATGAGACGGTTCATCACCTATTCATTGATTTTAAGAAAGCATATGATTCTATCAAAAGGGAAAAGTTATACAGTATCCTGATACGATTTGGAATTCCGAAAACATTGGTTCAACTAGTGAAGATGTGCATCAGCGACCCCATAAGCAGAGTACGGATATGTCAGATAGATTCAAGATTCGCAACGGATTGAAACAAGGTGATGCCTTATCACCACTACTGTTTAATTTTGCGTTAGAATATGCGATTTTAAAAATTAAAGGGGACAAAGAGGGACTATCATTGAATGGTTTGAATCAACTGTTTGTATACGCGGATGATGTAGATTTAATAGGGAACGATATAGATGCACTACAAAGCAACACCGATGTCTTAGTAGGAGCGTGCGATGAGATAGATCTACACGTAAACATAGATAAAACAAAATACATGATAACAAGCCGAAACACAGGGAATGAAGGAAATAAAAACATAAGAATTAGGAATGAGGTCATAGAGAAAGTAAACAAATTTAAATACTTGGAAGCATACGTAACAAGTAAAAATGAGGTCACGGAAGAAATAAACAGTCGCTTAGTATCGGGGAACGCATGTTTCTATTCAGTCCAAAAACTTCTAATATCGGGATTAATATCAAGGAAATTTACATTGAAAATGCACAGGATGGATATTCTACCGGTATTACTTTACGGTTGCGGAAGTTGGAGTACAACCCTAGCAGATGAACATAAATACGTGTATTTGAAAATAAGATTTTGAGACAGATATACGGGCCGAAACGGGACGAAAAGACTTCAGAGTGGAGGAGACTGCATAATGAAGAACTCCACGGACTGTACGATTCACCAGATGTAAAAATAATGAAATCGCGACGACTAAGATTGGCAGGAGCTCGGACGAGGAGAAAACGAAGATTATATTATATCCTGATTGGACGGCCGGATGGAAGGAGGCTATTAGGAAGACCGAGACGTCGTTGGGAGGACAATATTAGAAGAGATCTTCGAGAAGTAGGTGTTCGTGGTGAAAACTGGCTTGATATTGCCCAGGATAGAATCCAATGGCGAACATTTGTTACTGCGGCGATGAACTTGCGAGTTCCATAAACCAAAGAGTTAGTTTAGTTAGCTGTGTAACTATGTCTTTATAAAGGTTTTACGTTTAAGTCATTTATCTCCATGTTTGTAGTTTGATTGGGCAACTACTCTACACAATGTTCCCAGACTGGGGTCCAGTTAACAGTGAGAGCTCACGCAGATACCTAGTTGAATTCTACTACTGGTAAGAAAAGCGTGTTTGTCGATAGCCTGCTAACGTAGCTTGCTTGTCGATATTAAAAGAAGAAAAAAGAAAAACAATTGCATTTGCTCACATTGTTATATATTTCGCATGAGTTGTTTGATTTAATCTTTCGTCCGTTGTCTTCTAGTGCTGTTCAAAAAACTCATTCTTGCGTTCTCGACATGTCCCATTATTTCTTTCGTTCTTATGTATGAAGTTATTTGTGTAGACTATATATTAATCTCGTAATTGCCTAGAGATTTTCAATGTGTCAATATACAGTATATCCACGAAATAATGGTTCAAACTTTGGAAGGTGATTCGTGACATCTAAACAAGTAAAAAGATCTTATGAAGAAATTTCGAATTCGGCTTCGTTTCGGAGCTACAGGCATGGAAAGTTTGGGCGGCATCGTCATAGCAGCAGAGTAAAGCTTCGATTACTTATCAATGGCTTCGAAAGGTCCACGATTTCGCAACGCTTGGGAACCACTGATTTATAAGGTGACGCAAGTTAAGGCGAGGGTGCGCTGCTATACAGGGTAATTCACTAAACGGCTGATTTCACATTTCAATCTTTGCCAAACTGATCACATAAGCACGCTAACTTTTTTCCAGAATATGATATGTTGTGAAACCGTTCGAGGGAATGAACTGTCGATCTGTCACATATAGGGCCTACATGTTACCAGGTATCTTTCAAACGTCTCTATCAGTGAACTGTGCCTAACAATACGTGCCATCGTTTGTTTCCGTCTTCTAACTCTTTGCGATGATTATTAATATTACGAATCTTATGCTCCTTAGTTTCAGCTTACATCTTACCATCCTATGATCACTCGAAATTTTGTAACTATTCAGAGCAGACACGTCTTGCAGAATTTCCCTGTTATTCGATAAAACCTAGTCTATTTCGTTTGTAGTCCCATTTGGACCTTTCCATGGCCACTTTCTTTGGGGCGGTTTCTTGAAAAAAGATATTGGAAATGAACAGTCTGTTGTCTTCTAAGAATTCCATTAACTTCTCTCCTCTCTTGTTTCTTTTGCCAAATTCAAACTTTCCCACTTTCGTATCACTGCTCTGCTTAGTTCCTACTTTCGCATTCAATTCTCCCATTACAATTTTGTAATGCGTTTTGCTACTATCCAAATTATTCTGTATCTCCTCGTATATAGACTCTGGATGTGACGTTGATGGACCATATACTTGTTTAACTTCTATACTGTATGTCTTGTTTATCTTTATTATTACTCGTGCGATTCTATCTGAAATTCCTTCAATTTCTGTGATCCGTGACTTCAGGTCTTTATTAATTATAAAGCCAACACTTGTCGGTTTTCCATTTTCTGTTTCTTTGAAGTGGAACATGTGCCCGGTAGTTCCAACTGTTCTTCATTCTTCCTCCACTCTTCTGATAGTCCTATGATGTCCCATTTAATTTTCTTAAGTTCATTCTCCAATTCTAATTTGGCCTCTCCTGCAAGTGACTGACAGTTCGGAATCGCCACGTATGGATCCGTTCCAAGTTGCAGTGTCGGCTTCCTTTCAGTCAACAGACTAAAACCAGGTCATTTTGACACTCTGAATTCGTACAGGACTAACCGCTGCCGTTGCCACCTGCATTCCGTCCTCCGGGCAATGAAGGTCTCCGATTCTGTTCCCTTACTTGTAACATCATGTGTAAAGAAAGGAGAGGTTCAGACAGTTGACTCACCACGCTGTCTTCTAATGCGAGTTGGTGAGCAGTTCATCCAAGTTCGTTCGGCAAGCAGCTCCTTGGGTACTAACATACACAAGACGTAAACGTATGGATTGGACATCAGGCATCTACTCCGGTCGGTTCCCTTAAACCTTAGCAAGAGAATTACAGGGTCGTCTCCTAGTTAGTGGCAGAAGCCTTTTGGAGCGACAGTCCCGGTTTCCAGGCCCTATATAATAGGTGAAATTTTAATAGAAAGGAAAGGATTTGCACTTACGTAATATTTTGATGAAAATCACGTACACAATTACACAACACTATAAAGTCACTTATAATTTTCGGCTTCGGCCATCATCAGTTGTAGAAAAGAAAGAAGTTCACTTAACACACGTTCAAAATTTTGAAGGGATAGGAAAACAAAATGGTGGGCGTCCACATCAAAAGCAATTGACTACGTTCTGCGCGTGCGCAAGTACTGATGGGAAACTGATTTGGAAATGGTGTTTTGAGTTGAAAATTGAGCTGGGCACAATAGAAAAATAAAAACTGAGACTCAGCAAGGGGAACGTAGTCAGAAAAGTTGAATACAGCCAGAATAGAAATCACAGTCGGAGAAAGTGGGATACAGTTCAGAAAATGCATCTTGAAAAAGTGGGCTTTAGTATTGAAAACTTATCCCGAAAAGAGTGGGATGTAGTATATAGTAGGAGACGCAATGAAACGGGAGTAGGTTGATGAGTCAGTCATAAAAAGTTGGAGTCTCTACAGAAAACGCAAAAAAGAGCAAATGGGCAGGGGTGCGGGGGAATTGTGGGTGTAGACGTGGAGAGAAAACAAGGAAAAAGTTACTGCAGGTTTAGACCAGGTTTCAATTTTGCATTCAATCCCTGAATCCTTCGCAGAGACGACGTGTGGATATGTTTGTGGTGGGGGATAGGGTATGGATTATAACTAACTCACTCACTCACTCAATCTATGGCTTATGGAACTCGTCACAGTAATAAGCGTTCGCCATTGCATTCTACCTTAGACATCATCAAGCCAGTTTTCATCACGAACACCTACTTCTCGAAGATCTCTTCTAATATTGTCTTCCCAACGATCTCGGTCTTGCCAAAGGTCTTCTTCGATCCGGCCTTCCAACCAAGTTAGAATATAGTCTTAAATTTTTCCCCATCCGAGCTACATTGCCTGCCCACCTGAGACGTCGCGATTTCATTATTTTTACAATGGTGAATCGTACAGTCCGTGGAGTTATTCATTATGCAGTCTCCTCCATTATGCAGTACCAGTTTTATGGATTATAGCCATACGGAAATTGTCATCGAAGTCAGTGTTGTAGAATTGCGTATGTATAGACACTAGTGAATCGGGCCTGTTGGTGACGGAGAACTGCCGGTGATTATTGACATGGAGATTCAAAGTACCACCTGTTTCCCACATAGAATGTCGAGCAGAGTGTTATGATACGTATGACATTTGTGGTTTGACAGGTTCCTTTGGAATGTAAAAAATTGTTGCCATCGACTGTGCTTATGGAGAAAGCTGGAGACGTAATAAGGATCGGACAGGTTTTACACCTATCGCAGTTACACTTCTGGCAGGAACTAAAGGCAAATGGAACGAAGGGTTAGTGTGGACTGTGGACCAAGATGTTTCTAAGATTGAGAGTATGCTGAAAAACTAATCTAAGCTTGGTGGGAAAGACAGATCTGGTATCGGGGTCAGATTGGAGTATATGGAAGGATAGAGATGTACATCTGGTCTCACTTCTAACAGTGTCAAGTGCGTTAGGGCTCAGAATTTTCAGGATTTCTACGCGAAAGGTTTTGACGAAGGTGCAGCTATGATAAGAAGTGTGTTCAGATGTGGGGAGGTGCGGAGTTGTGATTTGGAGTAGCGATGGTTGTTGATGCTGATTGTTAGAGATGTTGCGTTTCTCCAACGTAGTAGGCGGTTACAGAGTAGGAGCATCGTGTTGAGATTTGGAGGTCTACCGTAGACTATTTTGTGGCACGACGGGAAAGCTCTTTCAGTTTTAGATGACGCAGTGAGTATAGGGCGCGTCAGTTTGAGGAGCTTTTGAAGAGTCTGAAGGCTGGGGTAATACTAAATGAGAAGCATGGGAGCGGAGGAAGCTTCGCGTTGAGGCCTGTTGGAGTTAAGGTGATTTCTAGTACGGTGCAGTTGTTTGCGGATGAGGTGTTCAGAATACCCACGGTCAGTGAGAGCTGAGAGGGTACTGAAATAATTTAGAGGTAGGTCGTCCGAGGAGCAGATGCAGGAGAACCGAGAGCGTAGGGGAGAGAGCATTTGGTATGGTATAGATGGTAGCGATTGTAATGGAGATATTGCATACTGTGGATCGTTCTTGTGCCAGATATCCACGTTAAGGAAAGTTGTGTGTTCCTTGGAGAATGACTAAGTGAATTTAACGGGAAAGGTGCAGTTGAGGTTTTGCAGGAATGTTTCCAATGACTCTTGTCCGTGGGTCCAATTAAGAAAATATCGTGGATATAACGAAGCCAGGTGAAATGTTTGAGAGGTGTGGAATTGAGGTATTGGGTCTCCAGGCGTCCCATGAAAAGGTTGTCATAGGAAGGGGCAGTGCGAGTTTCCATGGCTGTGCCTTTGATTTGCAGAAAATTTTATTTCCCAAATTTTATTTCATCGTGAGGACAAACTTAGCTAGTTGAAGCAGAGATGATGTGCTGAGTTTACGGGCACTAGGGTGTGTGTCGAGAAAGTGTTCAAGGGTAGCGAGACCATGGGTGTGTGGAGTTTTGGTCACGTAAACTGTATATCAGGTGGGAGAGGATCGGAGATAGAATGTATTGTTGAGAGGAAGTGGTAGGTATCTGCTATATTTCTTTGAAATAGTGAAACTATTAAAAACCGTTAATCATATCTCTGAAGTAGAAGTAATAGTCAATTCAACCAATACTATCCATGGGTTCTACGTATAATGATGCTATACAAAATCAGAAACCATCTCTCAAATCAACAGAAAGGAAACCTCACATTGTACTGATGTGTTAAACATGGACACCACACACATATTTAATAACTCTTCTTTCAATACAATTAAGATTCACATATAATTCTTCACATGTATTTCTGGTAATGGTTCCATATGTGTAATTCCCAGTAATTACATACTTTAAACCATACGCAAAGACAGACGACATCAGTACACGAGAAACATCACAAAGCTTATAAAACAAAAATAGTTAATAATCTTTTTCATTGTTGTCTTTTTTATCAGACAATTCTAGCTTAAATTTCAACCGAATATAACAACAATGCCTTGAACTGGTTTATTTAATAATTCCAATTTCTGCTTACAACAGCACTCACTCACTCTTCCTGAAAAAGCAAACCATACCACTTTAGCAATCACCAAGCAACATATGATTCCTCTCAATCATCAAGCAACAAATCTCCACCCAACGGATAACCTATACAGGTTAGACTTCACTTTATTTCCGAGAAATACCTGTACTATCTTCACTCTATCAGAAGTTATCTATACAATCTTCTCCGGCGTACTTTCCACTTGGAGGTAGTCTTTCGCAGGTTCTCCTTGTCTGTATCCATCACCTCCAAACCCTGGAGCGGCCCCAGAACTCCTGACAATCTACTACTCATCCGCCTCCGGCAGCATTCGCTACGCTTGATACTCCGCCTAGACTATCTGAAGCCAAGTGTCGAACCTTCCATTAGTTTCTCCTGAAGTTTCACCCTCCTCCAGCTATGAACGTTGTCGCTATATTACCACCATGTGTGCTGTCCCATAATAACATCTGTGATATCCATCATAATAAGTTTCTTGCTGTCAAACTTTAAACATATTAGCATATTCTCACTAAACAAATCCGCTTAGTAAAACATCTATATCGGCTAACATCCTTATCAAAATCTCTTCAGAAAAAAGTATATCAAATTAAAACAACTCTAAAAAATTAATAATTCCTTCATGCGATTCTCAATCCGTGGTTCCAAAGGTTTCGTGACTTAATGGACATCATTAATTTGACGTGTAATAACCGACTTGCGCCACTGCTATATTTCTGAGATAGGGAAATTATTAAAATTAGTCTAGGCTCCATAAGAGCTGCAGAAATGAAAGGTATGACAGCAGATCTCTTCAGAACCTGTTAGATGGTGATCAAACAATGAAAAAAATCGAAGGTAACCATTTGGCAACCCGGGCCCTTGTCGGGAAATTTCATATTCGAGATGGCGCCCGCGCGAAAGCACAAGATTATACTTAAACTCGAATATTTTCTCGTAGAAATAAACTAGAAACTTCGTTCTTGTGTCAAATTAAAGATACTTGAAAGTATAAATAACAAAAGTGAGTATGGTGTTTATATATTGCCGCTATATTTAAAACTGGCGGCTACTTTCGCCAAAAATTAGTTTTTCTCGCTTCTCTTTTTACATTTCATGAAAAATAGCTATGAAACTATCAAACGTATAGAAAAACAGCCCATACTAATTAAAGAAGCATAATCTGACAAGTGAGCTTTTTATCGGTTTAAGTGGCGCAGAGTGTAGCGTTGAATTGAATAAACCTTTATTGTATGGCGAAGTTTAGCATATCCTGCTCTTCCACTTAACCTAAAAAATTAAAAAGATGCAATACAATTACACAAAAATATAAAGTACAATACTAAATTATAGAATACACCAAGAAATAAATACATAGTATACAGACAGAGTAGTTAAAGTTCATAATAGTCTTATGTAATTAATTACACTCGATATTACACGAATGTAATTATACTACAAGGAAAAGTAAATATATACTGTATATATATATATAGAATACAACACAATACAAAAGTATAGAATACATCGAAGTAAAAAAATACGTGCTATACAGACAAAGTAGTGAAAGTTTAATAGAGTTATGGAGTTAATAACACTATATTACACAAACTTAAGTAATAAAAAGAACCAGAAAATAACCAAGCATATTATACAGCCCCATTTACGGTTGTGCAACAAATAGTTGTATTATACAGCTACCCAGATCATAAAAGAAAAGGAAACTGAAGAAATAGAGAAGTTTCGTGTCATTTTAACCAGTCATAAGTACTGTTTGTTAATTGTTGCTTCTGGAGCAAATACTCCGTCAATTTTGACTTAAATTGAAGATATTACATTGAGCTGTTTCTTTCGGCAACGAGTTCCACGCTCTAGCAGCAGAAACAGAGAAAGCGCCAGCAGTCTTGGATAAACGGTAACGGGGAATATTTAATGAATTAGAATTTCTGGTTGAATAAGAATGATAAGATGACCGAGTAACTAGTTTGTTAAATAGATAATCCGGCGACTTGTTCTTTATTATTTTATAAAGCAAACAGCAGAGTCGTCTCCTAGACATGTTTAACAGATTCGCATTGCTTAGATAATTTTGTACATGTTCAGATTTCTTAAACCCATATAATAACCGAATAGCTGCGTTCTGTACACTTTGAATCGCGCGCATATTATTGACTGATAAGAGCGGACCATAAACTGGAGCTCAATAACCGAAATGTGGCAGCAGAAGAGTTAGCACAAGATGTAGTTTGGTGCTCTCATTAAAGTAATGCCTTAGTTGATACAGAGATCTAATTATGTACAAACCTTTTGTACAGGGGTGCGATCGAAATTGAGTCCAAGATTTATCACTACTTTAGAATATGATATGGGAAAATTAAGAATGTTTATATCTAAGTTATGGGAAGTTAGAGTTTTCAGATTATTTTTAGTGCCAATTACAGTATAGTTACACTTGTTACGATTAATTATTAAGCCGTTCTGTTTACACCATTTGTCAATCGCTCGAAGGTCATAATTGAAAAGTTTAACTTTACTTTGAATTAGACTGGGCGAGCCTGAAATTAACAATTGAGTGTCGTCTGCATAAAAATGGCACTTCGAATGTTAGATTACGGTCACAACATCAGCTAGATACAAGGAAAACAGTAGCGGACTGGAGCTGGACCCAGTATGGAACCTTGAGGTACCCCAGCTTCGACTGTTGCCGTTGGATAAATCTTAGTATCTGCCATGCTTTTTAAACACACTTGTTGTTGCTTACTGGATAGGTAAGCTTTAAACCATTTAATAGCAGAATCGGTGAAGTTATAATATCTCATCTTAGCTAATAAGATATCGTGTTGCACTAAATCGAAAGCTTTTGTTAGATCAAGTAGTGTTAAAATTACAATCTGTGAATTATTAACGGAACGTAAAATTTCATCACTTATCTGAAGTAGAGCTGTTGTTGTACTGTACATTTTACGAAAGCCTGGACAGTATAATAAAGTTCAGCAACAGCGCTACGCCCAAAACTTTCAAATCTGTTACATAAACTAATATAGTTCGTCATTTTATAGGTAAATTAAAGATAATGAGTTGCTGTTTCGCCGGGAATGAAATGATAATGTCATTAAATTTGTTAAATATTTTTAATAACGTGTATATTCATATAAGTCACTAACGTAATTATCACTGTTTTATCTTACATGCTATACTCTGATATGATGGCAAGCGACCTCAATTTTATGAAAATATCATCATATTCTGCATGTGTGTATGTGATAACTAGCAATATTTAAGTTGAGGTTCTATACAGTTTTAAATCTTTACAAATCCTTTAGCTGTACTATCATGGCCAATATAATCTTTACATGACTTTATTATACACGATTTTTCTCTAAGCCTAGAAGATAGGCCACCCAACTGACGTAGAGGGGGCGATGTGTGATTCTGAGAGTGTGTGCGTGAACGAGGAAGGGTTGGAATTTTCTTTTCTTTAAGAGAAATCATTATCGCATGTCCTGGCTTCTGGAAAGATATTTATGGTTTCTTGTAGTATGTAGGAAATAATGTAAAAAAAAGTAAGATAATCGCATTTGAAACAGCAAAACAGGGAACCTAACGCAATTTTACTTTAGTTGGGCCATTAGTTGAAATTTACTGAAAGACGTAAATTAAATTGTCCAGTAGAAAAGATTCTTACCGATGAAGAAAAGAAAATAAACGTTGAAACCTATGGTTACTAGGTAATTATTTCATTCTTAATGAATCGAGTATTCCATACAACACTAACGTTATGCACTAAAGACAAGAGAAAACGTCTGTTTCTATCAGTTCTTTAAAATGGGGCACGATATTTATGCTTTATAATTTCTGATATTATGTTATTATTTACGTTACAAAGAAGATTTTAGTAGCAAAATACACAAAATATGTTGCGTGCTAAGTTATAGTGAATGTAATTTATATATATATATATATACAGGCGTTGGCTTTATAATTAATAAAGACCTGAAGTCACGGATCACAGAAATTGAAGGAATTTCGGATAGAATCGCACGGGTAGTAATAAAGATAAACAACAGATACAGTATGGAAATTATACAAGTGTATGCTCCAACAACCTCACATCCGGAGGAGGAAATCGAAGACCTATACGAGGCGATACAGAAGGTTTTGGATAGTATCAAATCGCATTACAAAATGGTAATGGAGACTTCAATGCGAAAGTAGGAGCCAAGCAGAGCAGTGACACGAGAGTGGGGAACTTTAGATTTGGCAAAAGAAACAAGAGAGGAGAGAAGTTATTGGAATTCTCAGAAGCCAACAGACTATTCATTTCCAATACATTTTTCAAGAAAGGCACCGCAGAGGAAGTGGACATGGAAAGGCCCAAATGGGACAAGAAACGAAATAGACTACGTTCTATCGAATAACATTCCAATTCTGCAAGACGTGTCTGTTCTGAACAGTTTCAAAGTCTCGAGTGATCATAGGATGGTGAGATGTAAGCTGAAACTAATGACTAGACTTGAGAGAAAGAAGCTTATCAGAGGAAAACCGCCACTTTAGATCTGGAAAATCTAGGAATAAAACAGAGACATTCGACAGTCAACAGATTTTTGGAAGAGTTAGAGGATGAAGAAGACATCAGTAGCAGAAATAAAATACTGACCGAGATAATAAGAGAGACAGCCAAGGAAATAACAGAAACCAGAAAGAAAAGAGAAAGCAAAAACTCAGAAGAAACTAAATTCTTGATGAAGAAAAGAAGGGAAATAAAGAAGAGGAAAATTACATAAAATGGATTGAATACGTAGAACTAAATAAAGCCACAAGGAAGAAAATAAGAGAGGACGTACGAAGATATAACGAACATCTTGTTCGAAATACAATCGAGGAAAACAAGAGCTGAAGAAAACCAAACAGCAGCTCATGATAGGAAAAAAGCAAATAATTGCAGTTAAGAGACCAGACGGGACCGTAACACGAAATAAGGAAAACATTATAAAAATATTTGAAAATTTCTACAGAGAATTGTACTACTACGAAGAAGAGCTAGGAAGTGAAGACTCAGAAGAAAATGACGTAGATGTCCCAGATGTAATGAAAGAAGAAGTGGATAAAGTACTTTGAGGGCTGAAGAACGGAAAGACGCCAGAAGAAGATTGACTCACAGGAGAGATGTTTAAATGAGGAGGTGAAGAGATGAAAGAGGAACTTGCTAAATTATTCTCGATGTGCCTGAGGAAGAGAGAGAGATACTTTAAAGTTGGAATAATGCTGTTATAATTTTGTTGTACAAGAAAGGGAACAAGGACCGCGTTACCAATTAGTTTACTGTCAGTTCTATACAAAATGTTCACCAAAGTTATTTTGAATCGTATTGAACGGGACTTGGATTTTAACCAGGGAAGGGAACAAGCCGTATTTCGTCGTGGATTTAGCACAATGGACCACATACAAACATTGAATGAAGTTATGGAAAGGACTAATGAATATGAACTTCCACTATGTTTGGGATTCATAGATTTCGAAAAAGCTTTCGATTCGGTCTCCTTGTCAGTAGTACTTAAATCACTTGAACATCAAGACATCGAAAATGAGTATATCAAGCTACTGCGAAACATTTATTCGACAGCCACATCTGTCATTAGACTACATCAAGAAAGTGAAAAATTTAAAGTTGGAAAAGGGGTAAGGCAAAGAGATTCAATTTCCCCAAAACTGTTTTCTGCGGTCTTGGAGAGAGTGTTCCAAAATTTAAACTGGGATGAAGTTGGAATTAAAATTAATGGGGAATACCTTCATCACCTACGGTTCGCTGATGATATAGTCCTGTTTGATTCAAATGCGGAAGAACTAGACACCAGAATGGAAGAACTGAATAATGAGAGTTCGAAAATAGGCCTTAAAATGAATTTAAGTAAAACAAAGGTTATATACAATCAACATGCTGCAAAAAGGAAATAAAGATTAGCGGGGAGACAATAGGCATAGTTGATGTTTACCTAGGCCAGCTCAAAACATCGAATGCCAAGTTGACTGATGAAATAAATAGATGATGTAAAATGGCGTGGAGTTCGTTTGGAAGACTACACTTTATTTTCAAAAGTAAACTACCAGTGTGTCTGAAGCGTAAAGTTTATATGTGTCAATGTGTCTTACCTGTGATGTTGTACGGCTGTGAAACTTGGACATTGAATACGCAAACGACTCAAAGATTGAGAGTCACACAAAGAGCAATGAAGAGATGCATGTTAGGAATAACCAGGAGGAACAGGAAGACAAATGAATGGATTCGCGCGCAAAGGTAGAGGATGTAATCAAGACTGCGAAGAAGCTGAAGAGCAAATGGGCCGGTCACATAGCTAGACGCACAGATGGAAGGTGGACGACAGATGTACTACATTGGATTCCTAGAGAAAAGAAGCGACCGAGACGACGTCCGAACGCAAGATGGGTAGATGAAATCAAGCGTTTTTCAGGAGCTACATGGATGATGATGATAGCAGACCGTGATATGTGGAAAGAAAAGGGGGAGGATAGAAAACGGTTTTCATCCAACAGTGGATAGAAAACGGTTGAATATGATATATATATATATATTAATGTTCAACACATACAAATAAAAGTATGAATCTTATGGAGAATATCTGAGATAAATTAAAATCTTTCTCTTTCCAGAAAAATATTTGTGTGTGTTTGCGTGCGTGTGATAAACGTAGATATGAGTATGTTTTGTTCCAAACGGCCATCATAACTAACTTTGGAGAGTGTTGGTTTCGTATTCGGGAGGTCCTCGGTTCGATACCATAGGCTGACTGTCCTGACGTAGGATTTCCCAGTGTTTTCCTCAGCCACACCAGGCATGTACCGGGATGGTACCTTCAATTTATGACCTGACCGACTCCCTACCGCATTTCACAAAACCTTATTTTGGAGTGATCCATAGGTGCCTAAAAGCTATAAATAAGATGCAAGCCCAACGAGTATAATATATATACACCTGTCGCTCTCTGAATCGGCATATTGCTTCTTAAAGTCATGTTGATTGATCGACATGGAGACCGAGATGGATCGAGTGGCCGTAGCTCAGTTGCTGTAGCGTTTACTTAGCAAGCGAAAGGTTCCATTTATCCTTACTGAAGTGTTACCAGCCTATTTTCCTTACGACACGAATAAACTGTTTATAATAATCTGCAGAAATAGAACAAACACACACACACACTCACATAATGACAGATAGTGTGTGTAGGAGAAGGAATGTGTAAGAGAGAAAGAGAAAAAAAGGAATTACGAAGTCATGGAAAGAAAGAGAAGGATAGAGAAAGATCAATGAGAACCTTGAAACTAGATTGATTTTATTATTATCTTAAAGAACGAAGGCAAACACACGGTTTACTTGCTGATTTTAGCTAGTGATGCTTCTTCGCTCTCAAACCCACGGAGAATTTCTGATTGAGTTCTGTAAATAGTTGAAGCTATTATTCTAGTCGAAAGAACACGGCGCTCGGGTCATCAGAATGAAAGGTCAAGACGATACCACTGCTGTGTTGCTTCTAAACAGAATAAAGAGAAGACAATTTGGTTATATCTGTTTTCAGAAGTAGAGCAGAAAGTTGTTTTTTCTTCGTTTAACATTCTTTGGCTTGCAATTTAACCTAGGTAGATCTGTAATTCTTGCCAACCAATTTCGAAAATTTAATACTTTAAAGTGTTCGAATATTGTTGACTGTATCTACACCAAACTTGATATTTAGGTAGACTACTAGAACAGATACAATCTGCACTGTAGTTAAGTATTGGCAAACAATTTTAAGAACGATACCAGCTGTGAGTGATGCCAACATATTTTATTGATCATGCACCAATGGGCGGATATATCAGGTTAATACTAGAGAGAAAGGGCTTGTGCTAATACTTTCCTCACTTAGGTTTTCTAGGGTTGTCCAGTTTCAGGATACAAATATCGAGTGTTACCTTAACTAAGACCTTTGCTGCTGCCTTTCCACTTCGTACCCCGAAATAGTGCTCGCCGAGGGTTATCAGCAATGTGACGAACTTTGCTCCTAGCATCCTGAAGGGTTCATACATATTCTTTAAGTATATAAATTAGTTATTTGACACTTTGCAATACATAAAATAACACCAGTGTATTTAAAGAGAATAGATAGTACGTGTTTTCACGAACAGGGAAGATAAACTACGAATCAGAATTAATCTACAAGAATCATTGTCCGTAAATATAAAATATGTTTACTGAGGCGATTTGTCAATGTTAAAAACTGGCGGATTGTAAGTAACATACATGGAAACACAAAGACGTGAAAGTGAGCGGTCGTAGCTCAGTTGATAGAGCATTGGCTCAACGAACAGAAGATCCTGGGAATGATCCCAGTGGCCGCCTACCGTGACTGAAGTTTCTCCAGGGTTTTCTTCGGTCACACCACGCAATTCTGATATCTCCCAAAATGAATTTCGTTGCTTCCCCAGATGAAACTGGTAACCTAACCTACCTGTACCTAACCTACGCGTCTTACGTGTATTAATAGACGAATAGACAAAAAGTATTAATCTAGTTATTAGTGCTAACAGGCACAACATTTGCATTTAAATATGAATCAGTATTCAGGTCCGCAAAACTCACGCCACTCTGAGAAACAAATAGTTAATTTGAATTTGCCTAACCTAACCAAATCATTGTTAGTATAATATCTACGTTATTGTAACATTATTTCAATGAACCGGTCGTTAAACTCTAAACGATCGCATCGGGAATTCTGCCAGAATTTTCAGTTTAGGGGTATATAACCGAAGTAAGGGGTTTAAGTAGAGTTTTGCAGGGTTTATATCGATTTCTAAACGTAAAAATCTTTAAGTTGGTGTGTGTGCCCTACGATTTACAGGACGACACCCCCGTTAACGAATGTCTGGAAGAATCCCTTGATCCCATACAGAAAAGAACGTCCGACTCGATGTGTATCTAATTCTAAGAAGTGGTTTTATTGACGCGATGTCGAATCTGTCTTTCTATTTATACTGTTGTCCATTCAGTTGAACATTGCTTAGTATCAAGGTATGGTAAGGGTTTGTTTTCTTATGTCTTATAGATAGTCCCTATCTTCGTTCTAGATTAGAGCATATGCTTGAAATGGCAAAACAAATTCATTCTCGTTACGAAAGGAATACTATGTATGTCCGTGTCAGCCTTCAATGTATAAACTCCAAATATGAAAGGTAGAACAGTTCGTAGAAAATACATAATTCCTTGGCATCATCGTACAGTGTGATTTACGACGACACTGGATTTTTTTAAGCTTCAATTCACTATTTGAACTTGGTATTTGAATTTATTTAAAACGTTTAGGAAACTTCGGTACAGGACGAATATTTCTACTTAGGTACACAAGTGGTTTGAGCTCATGTAAGCTGAAGGTCCCATTAGCTATATTTTCCCATTCAGTAGTTAAATTTTGCATAGGCTACAACGTAAATTCCCGCAGTACTTGAATTCAATTTTAATGTATCATAGTAAAAAATCATGCAAGATGCAAACTATTACATTAAAGTTACTACTGAGTTTAGTTAAAGTAAAAAAAAAAAAATCTAATTTCTTGGATGAGGCTCGAACCACCGACTCTAAAAATCAAAATGATTAAAATAGCATGTCTTAACCAAGTGCGCCACATAGCCAGCAGGTGGAACAAGACACTTTAACACGTATTAGTAGCATTACAAAATTAGCGTGCGTTCCACCCATTTGAATCATCTTTGTATTAGTGTAATAGTTAAAAAGGTGAAATCTGTTGTGCAGGAAAATATAGTCACTTTTTCGCCAAGTAATTATGAATATTTATCTTTTTTCCTTGTTTTTCGTGCTCAAAAGTTCCGAGTAGGTCATTAGTACAACGCAAAACTAGAGCTTTCCCTTGTTTAAGCATGCAACTGGTATGTTACTAACTTTAGGCGCTACTAGCGCACAAAATTCGTTTCTGAATACGACTTCACCTTGTCAGGTTTTAGTCACTCGTTAGTACAGCGTTCGTCGCTTCAAAAAACTTCTCTGAATACGGTTGGAAATGTTTAAAAGAACAAGGATCTGTATACTGTATTGCTTGCAAAAGAATATTTGGATACACGTGTAGTAAATCTGGAACTTATCATTACTTTCGACACACTGTTGTAAAATGGGGCTTGATGACAGACGCAGCAACAACACAAGTAGCTACTTTACTCTTGTTTATTTTCTCTGTGTATTTGAGCCTTCCTGCTCGTTGGAGTATGGCAAGTGTTTAGCGATATCGTTTGTTAATAAAGACAACGGGGGAATGGGGGCGGGGGCAAGCGAGCGTCCAGGTTACCTAAATCTAAACAAATGGCGTAGGACAGACGTTATACAGTTTTTCGAAGGAGGATTGGCGTGCGCAAATTTGCATTGCCAGGTGCGGGGTTGGTTTGTATAAAGTTTATGTAATGTATTACTTCGAAAGAAAACTATGCAAAGCACCACGCCATGCTTTACCACGGCTTAATTGTTTGTTTGATATTAACATTATAAATGAGCTGAAAGGCTTCAAAGGACAGAACCTACAGTTCTTGGTAAAGTGGGCCCCGAAATACTCCTACCAAGAGGTATTCAAATATGCGAATCTATGATACGGTATGCCAGAAATTTTCGAATAGTCGGAGTTCTAATTCTTACGTACTTTCATTAGCACGTGTATAATTGGTATTCAACCTCATCAGGACTGGCTTAATTTCTATATCCTCATTCTTAGATCCTTAACATCATTAGTAGTCAGTTTTGTCCTCGCTTTCATCCAACCTTAACTTTAAGTGCGAAATTCAACCTCAATCTCGAGATGGGACTTCACCATCGACCTCACTCAACCACAACCGAACAACCTCGACCTCACTTAACCTCAACCTCAATCTACCGAGCCGTCGTAGCTTAGTGGTAGAGTGTTGGCGTAGCATTCGGGGTGGTGTGGGTTCAATCCCAGCGACCGACCATCCTGACTGAGGAGGATATATACAGATGCTTATCAGAATAATGGAAACACCTGTAGTTGGCAACACGTCAGATGTATGGGTTGGCAGTGGTGTCGTGGCGACCGCAGCGCCGGACTGCTGGTGGTGGTGTGTTAGGTCGGTCTACATACTACGTCAGGCGTCGTGGAACAGGAGTGTGCAGTGGCTGCAGCAGACGGAGGTAGTGTAAAATGGGAGACCTCTCAGAGTTTCAAAGAGGACAAATTGTTGGTGCGCGGTTATGTGGAGTGAGTGTGACGGCAGTGGCTAGTGTGTTAGGTGTGTCGCCAGGGACATTGTCGAAGGTGATGACGGCCTACACAACACACGGGAAAACCACATCGGGGAAGCGGAACAGTGGGCGGAAGAAAAGCATCAGTGACAGGGCACGCCGGGTATTAAAGCGCATTGTCACGCGGAACCGTCGTGTCACTGCGGCGCAAGTGACGGAGGAACTCAATCAGCACCTCCCCCAACCTGTTTCGACAATCACAGTCCGCCGCGAATTACATGACATGAATTTACGGGGTCGTGTTGCACGAGCCAAACCTCTCATCAGGGACCAGAACGCTTTAGCACGCCGCAAATGGTGCCGCGACCATGCAACTTGGACCGTTGACGACTGGAAACGTGTGGTATGGTCGGATGAGTCACCATTCCCCCTATTCCAAACCATGGGCCGTGTTTATGCGTGGAGAACGCCCAAAGAAGCGTATGATCTGCAGTGTCTCCGCCCAACTGTGAAATATGGCGGCGGCACGGTGATGCTGTGGGCCGCAATATCATGGTTTTCATTGGGTTCTGTGGTCACATTTCGCGGACGCATCACTGCCAACGATTATGTCGCAATTTTAGGAGACCACTTGCATCCTATGGTCCGGATGTTGTTCCCGGACAATGACGCCATATTCCAGGATGATAATGCACCCATTCACACAGCTGGAGTTGTTGCAGCGTGGTTTGAGGAACATCGGGATGAAGTTCAACACCTCCCCTGGCCCGCCCAATCCCCAGATCTCAACATAATTGAACATCTGTGGTCCATCTTGGAAACACGACTCCGGCGACGATTTCCACCTCCATCCTCTCTCACAGAACTGGCCGATGCCCAGCACGAGGAATGGTGTAATATTCCACTTGCTACCATTCACGACCTCTATGCCTCCATCCCACGTCGCATCAAGGCTGTTCTGAAGGCGAAAGGTGGCCCGACACCATATTAATCTGGTAAGTTGCACTTTCGTTCAGGTGTTTCCATTATTCTGATAAGCATCTGTATATACACAGACACACACACACACACACACACACACACACAGAGGGTGTATCAGACCACCCGTGCCAGGCATTTATCTCGACTCGTAGTGCACGTAGACACTTGAAACAAAAAATTCAGTGACCAAAGCGTATGTAAGGAATCAAATGGTGATGCTTCCATGTCCAGTGGCGTGATGAGAATATCTCCAGGTGGGGGGGAGTCAACTGCAAAATTTCAAATGGAAAGGGGTACAAATTGATATTGCTTTGGAATCATTATTGAAAAAGAAACAACTTTTACAGGAAACACTTGTCGTGAAATGCGACGGTTTGGCATCTACGTCTGTTATTAGCCAACTCGTTACCGAACGAGGAAGCTATTGCATTGAAGCAGTCCTCCGTAATGATCGGAGCGGGCAAACGGTAAGCGATATCAAAACAATTTGTTTAGATTCGGACGCAGGATGGTCGAAATGTGTGCAAGGGACACCTTTCTCGAGCATGTGGCCACTTCCGGTCCGGCTAAATTCATGTGGCCACTATTCAGAACGTTACGAATTGACTTAGAGCGTTTATCGCTCTTTATGATCGTGTGTGTTGTTGAAACGCTATTACAGAACAACAGTTTGAGTTGGCAATGACTCCAAAAGGAATGGACTAGAACATAGAAATAAAAACGTTTGAGGTATCAAATAGCACATGCTCTATCAAATAGTACTGTTGTTGAAAACTCTTTACAGCATTCAGTGTGAAACGTTACGACATATCTCGTGTATGTATCAACAAACCGAAACAAGATTACAGGACGGTACGTTGAAATGCCGCGGTCGGAACCAATTGAAAACAGAAAAACTGAGAAAAACACACTTTGGTTGTAAGTAAAGCTACGTATGAAACAATTGTGGATGTAAAGTCTCAGCAATAAATCATCCAAACAAACCTAAAAGTTCAAACTTATGAAAGTACTGCCACTCTTCGAGGCTTCGAACTCACACTCACTTGTGTAAACATTGTAATAGAAATCACTATTTGGAACTCCTTGCACAAATAATTGTTCCAGAAATGTACAAATAAACAAACTGAAGATAAGAAGGAAAATACATAACGTGAACTGCAAGTTCTGCACATTCTCGTTAATATGTTATAATTTGTACACAAAAACCTCACAATAAATGATCAAAGAATCGTACGGCACCTGCGATGCACATGCGAATGCGTACCAGGACATTGTTCACTGCGCGTAACAGTTTATTTGCACTTAGTCCATGGCAGACATTACGGATCATCTCTATCATGTTCTCCCTTGTAGTAGGACGCTCTTGGTAAACCAGCTCTTTGACAAGTTCCCATAAGAAATAATCAAGGGGAGTCAGGACGGGGCCTCTTCTTCCGATCCACCTGTTTGGGAATAAACGAGCAAGAGTTCGCCTAGCCACTCTCGCATAATGAGCAGGGCAACCGTCGTGTTGTAGCCACATCATTGTACGAGTTGCTAGTGGTATATATGTAAGAGAAAAGATATTTTTCGTAAAGAAAAAAATAAACAAAACTAGACCAGGATTCGATCCCAGGTCCTTCGGATTAGCTTTCCGACGCTACCAATACGCTAAATTGTCAACTGAAAATAAGCTGCTGCTTGGCACTCTTATTTGTTATTATATACAAGTATCTACAACTAGCTAAGTATGACGTCATGACAATTTCTGTCAATACTGAAATGAGACACTCTACGTATTTCCAATTGCAGATCTTTCATATTTTCTGCCGTATATATGAATTTGAAGCATTTTGGAATATTCTCCATCCTATCGTATTTTCTGTTTGTTTCTTACTTCATTCCTCTTTCACAAGTGAATCTTTTTGTCCGGAACCGGAACATGGAACAGGGAAAGAACGACTCTCAACAGTGACATCACGCAAAATATTTCAGCCAATGAAAATGTCGAATTAGATTGTGTTGTGTTTTTCTGTGCGTAAATTAAAATCATGCAGGCGGGTAGGGTATGGTATACCTGCCAACCGAAGTCCATCAATTTTTGACGTGCGATAACAGCTGCATGTCGCCTGGCGTTATCATGGTGAATGATGACTCCTGGTCGTTTGACGAGGCCTGGCAGCTTCGTTGACATTGCTGCTCGCATTCTTCCAAACTGTTGACAGTAGAAGGTGGATTAATGGTTTAGTGCGTCGCATGTATGCTATTTAATCATTTTTGACGTACCACTATTCGAATAAATATCAAAGTTACTTCAACACATACTTAGTGCTTGTTTCTGTCAGCTGTCGATTGCATCTGTTCAACATTTAATTTTATTTATTTATTTATTATTATTATTATTGCAATCTACAGCAATGGAAACTACAATTTCTCTTACCATGAATTATACTATACTAATGTAATAATACACTATATTGAAAAAGGTACATACAATATATTGGGTAAATGCAAAACATCTACTCGTTTTGACATGCAAGAGATTATCAGAGTACTGACTCACAGATGGCGCTGCTAGTACACACGAGTAGACAAGGTCGGCGTATCGTGTCGGTGAAATGGAGACCAATAAGGAACACAGCAGACACTGTTTACTTGCATCGTTCGATAAAATCAGTAATACGGCCGTAGCCTGCCCCAACATTTGGCAAGTGTATGGTGAAGATACAACTGACAATAGCATATGTTGTTTCGAAAATTCAGGGACGGAGACTAAAGCTGTCAAGATTAACTACAGTTTAGGCGACCATCAATGTTTTCCGAAGGGGATCTGGACCAAGCCATACGAAACAACCCGAATCCAACCGTAGAAGAATTAGCGGAAACTTTTCAGGTACAGAGGACAACAGTTGAAAGACTGCTGGAATCGCTGGGTTTCACCACAAAGTTCGATCGTTGGGTTCAACATCACTAGAGAGAGGCACATCGCGACCTGTTTCCCTGCTTTTCCGGTACAATAATGACCGCTCTTGACACGCATTGTCACTGGTGATCAGAAGTGGGTTCTATACCGGAACGTAAAGCGTCGGAGGATTGTGTGTCGCTTTTCTGAACCGCCTCCATCGCGGTCCAAGCCAGAACTTCATTCCCGAATGTGATGTTAAGTGTGTGGTGGGATGCGAAGGGCCCACGGGAAGAACATCGTAAGTCACATTTCTTGAAATTTTCACGAGAGCTTATTTAAATGTTCAGATATCGGTGTTCTTCTGTATACTCCTATTTTCAGTTCCCCTATGTCCAGTGAGTGGACTTCTTTTCCTGTCTAATTTATTAGATAGATAATACCTGTGAGCTAGCAGATAGAAGCAAAAAGTAACATTTGAAAACAAGGAACTGATCTTTCTGTGTAGGTTTCAAATATTATCGAACTGAAAAATATAACAATGAATTGTTTTGGCGTCGTTTTGAATGAAGATATATTTAACGAAGTATTGCATGAACCAATAACTATGTTGTAATCACAGATGTTTTCCCGACTAGAAAAGACAAAAGAGTTTAAAGTGACCTTATGTTCGTAGTAGTTCGGACGTCTATTTTTAGTGAAGATACGAACTGGAACAGATATTTTTTCCAGGTATTGTAAAGTTAATTTTGAGAGACAAGAAATTGCTCATTGCATTGTAGATATAGTAAACTAAAGAACTGAAGGTCACAATTACCAAACTTTCACTTTCAGTGTTTGGTAATCTCAGGATGTTAAATTCACAGTTTTTACGTATACATACTCTTTCCTTAGTTTCCAATTATATAGTAAATTTCAAGAGATCTGCACATTTATTTCATTATCACGGAGTATGTGCGTTTTTCAGGTGGTGGTTTAGAATACACTTTGTTTTGTTATATTGACTCGTTCACTAGTTGTCGCACCTTAAAATATATATTCTTTTATGTATACTCATAATATTTTAGTAGGTTCAATTTGTACAGCAGGTAAGTGTGTGTGTTTTTTTTTTTTAACGTAATATTGGAATATATCTCTTGTATAATGTTAAAGAAATTGTGTGTAATAGGAAATCTTTCTTCCAGAACTGAAAGTTTCAATTTCGTTTTCGGTTTCCGAATCCGGTACAAAATGGATCCTATAAAATATCATATGTCGATAATTTCCAACTTTCCGAAGACTGTGACAACAAACATTTAGATCATTGTTAACTTGAAATACTAGCATTAGAAGTTTCGTTTTGGTGTGTCGATGTTTGCCGTGTACGTTTTTAAAATCGACCCCGCAACAAGTTTTGCTTTGGTGTAGATCGTGAAAGTTCGTGATTTTTCAAATATCATGTTCTCCCAATCGTTCTTAAAGGATTCAACCTAGAGAGACATACTTAATTTTTGTTGTGTAATCCTTTCTTTCTTTATTGTTCGAAGTGCTACAGCTTAGCAATAGATTGCACTAGTTAAAATCAAAGCCCAAGTAGGTATATTTTGCTATTTTTTGCGCAGACATCACTATTAAAACTTAAATATAAACATTTGATCATGAAGGTTATGATAGTTTGGACTGAAACAACGTTGAGAAGCGTAAAAAATGTGTATTATAATCTAAAGGCCTACAGATCATTAGTAGTAATATTCCATTGCATTACGTTGCAAGATTTCTGCCTTTTCTTTTCTCCCTTTCTGGTAGTAATGCGGTTGGCTAACATACTATTGTCGTAACCTTTCAAATCACAATACCTTCATTTGTCCATAAGCATAGGTACCATTGTTCACTTACTAGCTATTAACAATACATAAACACAAAATAATGTACTGCAAGCAAAATAGCTGGCCGAGCTGTCTGCGGCGGTAGGCCATTTCTCGAAAGTCCCGGGTTCGAGTCCCGGTGTGGGTGTGGATTTTAACACTTCAACAGCTAAAGGCAAATCGTGACGGGCCGAAGTCCAAAGTTACTAGACTGGCCCATATAAAAATAAAGTTTACCAAAGTTTTTTTTTTGCAAGCAAAATAGAAAATATACAACAGCATAATGAGTTCCTCGTTTCAATATTCACTTCCGTGGAATCGTTCATGATATCAGATACATATATTTACATGATCTGATATGTGGGAACGAAACACAAGGATAAAATAATATTAAAAAATAGTGCTGTGTTTAAGACTTCCGGTACTCAGATGCTTCTCTCTTCCGACGGGTAAGATTTTCAACTCCCATTGAGGTACACAATAACTCAGGTAAAATTAAGTCTTGGCTCAGGATCATTATACTTTGCGATGTAAACTGATTTATAATTCGACCGAATTTTTTTTTTTTTTTTTCGTTGAAAGTACTGCTCGCATAAAATAAATCAAGAGCTGTCAGTGTTATTCCTTCATACGTAAAGCAAGTTACTGCAGTTTCTCTCTACTTCGTTTCGATTAGGGCTGTTGCTTTAGTATTTTTTAAAAGCATTGAGTTTCTTAACAACAAATATTATAAAATCTTAATCATTATTATATAAATTGTGTATAAGTCGTGAAGTTTTGTTAAAATCCAGCATTTTATTGTTCCTTTTGTGTGAAGGCTAAAATGCATAATTTCAGGTGACAGCAAGAACAAATTCTAGGTCCCTTGATAACGAAGCTACAGGATTAAGAACCTTGTAATTCCGCTCAGTCCGTTCGTGTCCAGAAATTAAATCTCAGGAACTACAAGGTGTAAATAGCTGCTTGATGTGTTCTTGGAGAGATATTGGCTCGACTAGCTCAGATTCGCGGAATTGTCTTGATTGGTGCAGAGATAGTTGCCAACCCATTTTTAAAGAGTCTATTGTTCAAAATGCACCAATCAAGACAGTTGTGCATTTCGTTAGAGCTGTCTGTTTTAAACTTGGCATAAACATTATTTGACACAATAGAAACATACTGTGAGTGGCCCACCCCAACCACCATGTTATGAGTGTTGCCAACCCATATCCAGAAAATATATATCATCTACCACGCCTAGGGACGTGGCTCTTGTGTCGTTGAAGAGGTCTTGACTAGGCTAGCTCAGAGTCACCGGAACAATTTTGATTGTGTCAGTGTTGCCAAGCAATGTTACTAAATTCAGTTTTTCAAATTACTTCTATTCCGTTAAACCAGAGCCAGTAGAAGAAAAAAGTCAGATCTCTTCTTGTAGTCGGCGCGAGTGTTACAATTAGCGGGTTAACTATTAAGGGCATGGAATTTTCGATAAAGAAAAATGGTAAATTGTTCACAGAAGACAACTTCTGTATTACAATAGTCTCCGTTTCGAAAATAACGTCGAATATACTTTTGGAGGGATGGATTAAATACTGAATGCCTTTCTGGGTTCCGTGATCTTTTATGACGGTAAAAGTTGAAACAGGAGAGACGGAAGGGGCAATAATTCTTAATGTGAACAATGTCTATTTCATTCTTAATAATATGCTTTCCAAAATAAATTAATTAGGATATCGCATTCACTTTGGACAAGAAGTTTGGGACCTTTTCAGAATTGTGTTGACAAGTACCTAGACAAATTTGGGAAAATGTGTGGAACAGCTCCTGGTTGTAAAGAGCATCTTCTCTACCTCGGAATGTCAGTCCTAATATTATTCGCAACGAAATAATCTACTTCGATGATTAGTTCATCAGAACAATGAGCGTCACGCACAGATGATTTATTTGAAATTGTCTTATCGCTTCTACGAATAGCCCGTGTCCGGAACAAAACACGTTGCTATTTTTCTTCTAAAGAAATATGAATACATGAAACTGACCTCATAAAACAATAGTTACTATAGTTTGCTGTTCGTGTTGCAACAACAATTATAAATTCTCATCGTCCAGGTAAGAATTCCAGTACCATTCCTCCCGAAAATGATCGAGGTTAGAATTCTTCTTCTAAAGAAATTCCATACGTTACCTCATTAACTAACTAATTCACTCTATGGCTTATGGAACTCGCAAGTTTATCGCCGCAATAACAAACGTTCGCCATTGGATTCTATCCTAGGCAACATCAATCCAGTTTTCATCACGAACACCTACTTCTCGAAGATCTCTTCTAATATTGTCCTCCCAACGACGTCTCAGTCTTCCCAATGGTCTCCTTCCATTCGACCTTCCAACCAGGATATAATCTTCGTTTTCTCCCCATCCGAGCTACATGGCCTGCCAACCTTAGTCGTCGCGATTTCATTATTTTTACAACATCTGGTGAATCGTACAGTCCGTGGAGTTCTTCATTATATAGTCACCTCCATTCTCCAGTCTTCTCGTCCCATTTCGGTCCGTATATCTGTCTCAAAATCTTATTTTCAATACACGTATTTATGCTCATCTGTTGGGGCCGTACTCCAACTTTCGCAACCGTAAAGTAATACCTGTAGAATAACCGTTCTATATATTTTCAATTTCCTTGATATTAATCCCGATGTTAGAAGATTTTGGACTGAATAGAAACATGCGTTCCCCAATATTAAACGACTTTTTATTTCTTCCGTGACCTCATTTTTGCTTGTTACGTATGCTCCCAAGTATTTAAATTTGTTTACTTTCTCTATGACCTCATCCCTAATTCTTACGTTTTTATTTCCTTCATTCCCTGTGTTTCGGCTTGTTATCATGTATTTTGTTTTATCTATGTTTACGTGTAGACCTACCTGATGGCACGCTTCTACTAAGACATCGGTGTTGCTTTGTAGTGCATCTATATCGTCCCCTATTAAATCTACATCATCCGAGTATACAAACAGTTGATTCAAACCATTCAGTGATGGGCCCTCTTTGTCCCCTTTAATTTTTAAAATCGCATATTCTAACGCAAAGTTAAACGCTAGTGGTGATAAGGCATCACCTTGTTTCAATCCGTTGCGAATCTTGAATCTATCTGACATATCCGTACTCTGCTTATGGGGTCGCTGAGGTACATCTTCACTAGTATGAACCAGTTGAACCAGTTTTTTTTCGGAATTCCAAATCGTATCAGGATACTGTATAACTTTCCCCTTTTGATAGAATCATATGCTTTCTTAAAATCAATGAATAGCTGGTGAACTTTCCCATTGTATTCCCATTATTTCTCCAAATTTTGTCTCAAGGAAAAAATCTGGTCCAACGTTGATCTATTTCTTCTAAATCCACATTGGTGATCTCCAATTATGTCATCTACGGATATACTTAGGCGTGTTAACAGAATATTACTTAATACTTTATAACATGTTGAAGTAACGGAATTCTGCGGTAATTATTACAGTCCGATTTATCGCCTTGTTTGTAAATCGGAACTATTATTGAGGTTTTCCATTACTTTGGAAGCTCCTCCTCTCTCCATATAGCACTTATCAATTTATGTAATTTCTTGATTAGTGCTGGAACATTGTCTATTCCTGGTGATTTGAAATTTTTCAATTTCTTTACCGACATTTCGCTCTCGCTATGTTCGGGAATCCACGGTTCTGCGGTATGGATGTCAAATTCCTCTGTTTGTTCCCCGTTGTGTACATTAAGAAGTTTGTCGAAATAACTTTTCCACACATCGACAATTTTACTCGGATCCGCCTAAAGATCTCCACGTTCATTTCTAATTCCGAACCTCGGCTGGTAACCTTTTCTTGACGAGTTTACCCCTTTGTATAGATCTCGTATGTTATTTGTCTTGCCGTTTTCCTCTGTCTCCCGAATCGTTTGCGTCAGATATTCTCGCTTTTTTTTTTCTGAACCCGAGTGTGGCGTTTCGTTTCGCGTTACTGTAGTGGTTGGTATTTACTTCGCTTTTATTACTTGACCATCGCTGCCTTGCTTGTTTTCGTTGTTCATGAAGCTTAAAGTATTCTTCATCAAACCAAAGTTTGTTTTTCTGTTGTTTCTTCTCACCTACACGTTCCTTCGCTGCGCTCTTAATTGTTTCACGAATTGCTTCCCACATCTTGCATCAGTTCCATTATTAATATCATCATTATTATTACTCGAGTCGGCTAAGATTTCGAACCTATTTGGTTGTTCGAGCTGGTAATCTGCTTTTATGCTCGGATTATTTAATCGTTTAACTCAGAATTCAGTTGTTTTGATCCATTACTTTCTCTGTTCGCGATGCATAACTTTTCCCGTACTTTTGTGATCACTAATTGCTGGTCGGTGTCACCTTTCGCTCCTCTGTACGACTATAAAATACGTGCTCTTTACCAGTAGGTTTTTCGAAATCGTGAAAGTTATCAGTCTTTCTCCATTGTTATTGGTCTTTTCGTGAAGGCTGTATTTGCCTATAGTAGGTCTATATTTATCTTCCCTACCTACCTTTGCATTGAAATCACCCAACACAAGTTTCGAATTATACTTTAGTAATCGGTCAAACAGCCTTTCTAGCTCATGGTAGAATATATCTTTGTCTTTATCATTATCCACCTCGGTCGGAGCATAGACATTTATTAAACCGTGTTGCCCCATCAAGTCTTTCGTTTACGAACTCTATATTCTATATTCTGAACCGCCTGAAGGAAACTGTTCTTAATGTGGGATCCTGTCCCGAAATCGTGAGACTGTGTTCCACCGTAGTAAAAAGTGTGTCAGATGCTATCTTGACCCTCCCACCGAACTTCTTGTATCGCTAATAGGTCTAGCTCGTACTTCTCGGTCTCGCGTACCGCCACATGAAGAGCGCCAATTTGATATAACGTTCGTACGTTCCACGTTCCTATTCTAAGGTCTTTCTTAATCCTGTTCTTGGAGCCCCCTGAAGCAGTCCCCGCCCGGAGGTCCGAATGAGGAACTAGTTTACCTTCGGAATATTATACCCGAGAAGAATCCATGAACTAGCTGTTACTATTTCCTGACATGTTTTAGCGGTGTATAGTTGTCAGCTCTACGACCTCGCATAAAGGTAGACATTCAAGATGATGTCCTCTGCCCATCTCTGAGCCTTGCCAATGTCATTCCTCTTTAGCCTCAGAGTGGTAATGGTGATGCTGCTTCCCCTCACCATGATAGTTTTGTTCGAGGTTATCTTCCCCTAGCCTTTGTAGATGTCTCTACTAACTGCAGGGCAGCAGTACTTTTTTTGGTCCGCCACGGAATATTTCGCTCATGTAGGAGGGAAAGAGGCCGTTGGGAAGACCGAAACGTCGTTGCTGTGATAATACTAGAAGAAATCTTCGAGAAGTTCAAGATGAAATTAGCTTGATGTTGCCCATGATAGAATCCAATGGCGAACATTTGTTATTGCGGTGATGAACTTGCGAGTTCCGTAAGACATAGAGTTAGTTTCCCTTCAAAGTTACCAAAGCATTCAGCCTGACGACATATACACACAAATATACGTACTCACGAAGACAAAAGAACCTCACAAAACAGCGAGGAATAGTGCTTTCGGTGGTTCACATGTCACGACATAAACAAACAACGATCTCTCCCAACAATTTATTTATTTCGTCTTGTTTTACATGGCGAAGTTAAGACCATCACGGCCTTTTCTTACACCCAACCATCAATACAGTGTAATTAAAAGTTTCAATAAAAGAAACACACAATAATAATCAATCTATAAACAAATGATAAAAAAAGAAAACGAAAATAAAAGTGGACTAAACTACAAACTAAGACAATCGAGTTATTATAGGATTCTCTTCACACACACACACACTCTCTCTCTCTTTCTTCCCCCCCCCCCCCCCCGTTGTCTGCTTTATGACTTTAATATGCTTATGTTCGCAGTCGAATCAAGTCAAGCCTTTGTGGATAATGCTGTTAATGAACCGCCAGAAATTCAGGTCGGAAGATTTGTCCCTGTATGATGAATCCCGCAGTATGTGCCCAAAAACCCTGGATGACGAAGCCCTGAACACCGCCAAAGTGCAGAACAACAGCCAAACTTGTGGTGAGCTTGCCGAGCGCTTCTAGGTTTCTCATGAAAGACAGATTTCACTTGCACTGCATAGCATACAAGTTGAGCAAGTGGTACCCCACACACTGTCGGAAGCCAACAATTACCAACGAGTGACAGCCTGTTTGTTGTTGCTTTCTCGGCACCGCAACACAATTATATTCGTTCGAGTGCACACCGGTGACGAAAAGTGGATCTTGTATGAGACTCCAAAGCGTGCCAGACATTGGTTGTCTTCGTGGGATCCTGTGCCTCACACCACAGGACAACTTCTGTACCTATGCAAGATCATGCTCTATATCTGGTGGACTAGCGCCAAGTGCTATAGAGCTGCTACCATAGTTCCGAACCAGCACTGCGGACCTCTGCTTGCAGCAGTTGAAACGTGTGCAACTGGTGCTGCAGCAGAAGGAACCAGCATTGGTGAATCGCAAGGGAGTACTGCTCCGTGCCGACAATGCCAGGCGTATATGACGCGGGTGGCCAGGGATACCATACAGCGACTTGCCTGAGAGAGAGAATGCCATACACCGTACTCCCCGAACCTTCCCCCAACAGGTTATCACCTCTTCCATTCCCTGGACACCAACCTTCTTTGTCAATGAGGCAGACACATCATAGCCGCCTCCCCCTCCCCCCCTTCTGTTTTACCGCCATTGCTTTGCACAGCTGCAGAAACGTTGGGAAAAGGTGCTGGATGCTGATGAGAATTACTTCAAGGAATATCGGTAAGGGATATTTTATGTATGCCTTTTGTTTCTATCAAAAACGGCAAGTACTTTTTTGGTGACTGTATTTTCTATAAAATATTTTTTTCAAATTCATTCTACTAGGTTAGACGTAGCACCAACAGACTTGGTTTAAACATTATTCGACGCAAGAGAAACGTACTTACTGTGGGTGTCCCGTCTCCAACCATCCCATTGTCAGTGGTGCTAGCCGTGTCCAGAAAATATATCTCTTCAACCACAAAGTGTAGGGACAAAGCTGAGGTATAGTTGGAAAGGTGTTAGCTAGACTAGCTCAGTGCCGCCGGAACAGTCTTAATTGGTGCAATGGGTTAGTGTTGCCAACGAATTGTTAATTCAGTTTTTCAAATTACTTCCATTCCGTTATACTTACCTGCACCAAAATTTGCATAAACGTTATGGGATACTTTAGAGAAATTATATGTCACCATCGAGAAGCACTCCAGTTGTCAGTGTTGCCAACCCATTTTATAAGAATGAGTTCTTCGTGTGAGAGAGACTATCAAGGGACCCGAGACGTTGCGATTGTTAGTAGAATCGTATCGCTAACTTGTTTCCATTTAAAATTCATACATACAAGCCAAGTATGATGTTTATATCGAGAGTTTGTTTGATTTGTATTTCATATGTACCATATTCTCGAATTGAATGTGGATTGAAAAAGGTCAGTGGAAAATACTGTTCTCGAAAATTGGTAACAGATCCTATGTAATTCAATATGCGCCTGTTTGGTGATCTTTTTCTATTAGTCAGCACAGAACGATGGTGTCGATTGCGAGGAAATATGCTGTTCTACTTCAAATCCCGAGAGCAGTGGTCTGAACCGGTTGGAGTGATTATTTTGGAGCAGTGTACTATCAAACTGGATACTCCTACTTCTGAAGGCCCGTATGGTTTTCTTTTAGGTAAGTTAATTCGAATTATCAAAATTTTTCTAGTAAGCAATAATATGCCACACAAATAAGGGTTTGGTTACTTGTGAATCTCCTTTTTTTTTTCGACAGTTTTTCATTCCATAACTTTGTGGACCTAAAATAAAACATTAATGCTGTACCAAGCACAAGTAGCAATGAAAGAGGAACCGTTTTTGATTATGTTACTTAAATGATAATTGATTTGACATTCATTTGGTATTCGTTTCAATTAGCCTATATTGCTTATCAGCTGTTCGTACAGGAAATTTCGTGAAACATCATGGTTAGAATACTCGTAATGGTGCAAGATTTATGTTGGCAAACAGAATTTTTTTGATAAGACTTCGTATATGTATTCAATTCAATTCAATTCAATTTATTATTTCCAATATTCTTATTACATTATATTTACAGATTTTAGTCAGATTTAGGAAAAATCTAGCTTCAGCCGTTTATGATTCTCCTTTTGCTTATGTCACATACAAGTGGCACATTGAATTTCGCACTAGATATAAAGTTTAACAAGTACAGTACAAAAACACTAAAATTACCTAAATTCTTTTATAAAGTTTCAAAAAAAAAAGAGCAATAGAAAAAATACCAATTGACGTACAAACATAAATCATATAAAACACTCATATTACG